>CAUYLG010023768.1:0-15456 GCA_963573385.1 Cacajao melanocephalus | reverse complement strand
GTTTCCTAAGTGATAGAATAGAGGTTTGAGAGCGTAGCTTCCCATTTTAGCACAAAGCAAAATCAGTGAGCCAGAGACAACATCTAGAATCCAGGTCTTTCTTGCTCCTAGTACAGTATTCCTTTCACTACACTTTGCTTGAAAAAAAAAAAAAAAAAAAACAAAACTCTGATTTGGTTTCGTTTGGTTTTTTTAAGCAGATCCTTTATTAAGCAAATTAAAAAATAACTTGTGATTAAAACATGGCTAATCCATATATAATACTATCAACTACAATTTAAGCTATGTCTACTACCAGGCACTGGATGTTGTATTGGAGTTTGATAATACAGAGAATTTTAACCCTTGCTTAGATTCCTCATTCATTCATTCACTCATTCAGTCAACATATATGGACATATTATTATTTGCCAGTCACTTTTCTAATTTGTAGTCTACAAACCTAGGAGGAAAAAAGGTAGGACATATAAGTGAATGAATAAAGATCTCAGGTTAAAGTAAGCCATTCATTTTTAGTGTTAATATTCTGTGGTAAATATCAGAAGATAGAAATAATTTTTGACATACTTAGCACAGATTACTTCAAAGGTATCTGTGAGACATTAAATGCAATTCATGAATTAGGCTGCTGCATATTTTCTAAGATTACAGTAAGTCTTTAGTAGACAATTAGTCTTGCTTTCCTGTAATTTCTGACTGAGTCCCTGCTGACCCCAGGAAGATTCCTTCCTCCCAAGGCTAACCAGTTCCTAGAGATAGTAAATGAATGGCCTCTGAGCATGTCTTTCACATGCAAACCAATCAGTCAAAAGCTCCTAACTCCCAACCACCTTGTTTCCGTAGCTCTTATACTCTGGGCCACTGTTTCTGCTCTGATCACCCCAGGGCCAGGTACCAAACAAGTAGGGACAACCCCTTGTAGTATCACTATTATTTGAACAAGTCAGTCCTAAACCTGGTTACCCTGCCTCCCCGATTCTTTCCATGAAAATCACAATAAAAGGCTTTTGCCCACGTTTTCCCCTCCTGACCTACCCTGGTGCTTCCCATATGACCTTGCCTGTAGTGGTATGTACCAGCTTCTTGGGAGCTGTGAGTAATAAACTATCTTTTCCATGATCATTATCTCCTGACCTCTTGGCCTCACATGAATAATAAGAAAACCTACACTTGAAAACGTAAAACTAATAATGTATCCAGAAAGGTACAACATAGATACTTCTTTTTTTTGTTTGTTGGCTTTTTTTTTTGTTTTTTTGTTTTTTTGTTTTGCCTTAAGATGAATAAGAATGCTTGGATCTACTTTGGTATAATAAGGAGGAAAAAAGCCTTATAATCACAATACTTTTGGCTCTGGAATATAATGTGCAGTTCTAGTGATTTCCCATGATGAAAACCTAAAAGCAAATTGAACTAGAAAGCTAGCCACAGGGAGTTAGTGAGTTTTCACCTGATGCCAAAAAAATCAGATTTTTCATGAGGAAAGACGTAGGCACTGTTCGAAAGCATTGGAGGACTGTGAGTTGTATTTATTGCCACTGAAATGTCCTCCTTTAAATTTACATCTTATCTCCCTTCTTTACAAAGCTTTCAGAGGCTACCTGTGCCCTCAAAAATCCACTTCTGGGCACTTGAAATCTTAAAAAAAGAACAATGACAAAAATAAACACCAAATGCTCAGCTTGTCATTTTCAGCGCCTACCCCGTACCCTGATTCTGGTCTTCCTACCACCTCTTCCTTCTCAACTGCTACCCTTGTCTTCTGTACAGCGTTCAGCTGCTGTTTGGATCAGGCCACTCTGCTCACCATCTGCTCATCTCGCCTGGGGCTTCCTTTTGCTCTCGGCATTGACTTATTCTGGAAATGCCCTCTCATTCCTCTTCGTGTTGACACGCTTACCCTTTCCTTACACCCCACATCACACTCAGAATGAGACAGGCAATTGTTGCTCTTACATTTTATTTAATTCTAAATATTTGTTCCCAGGTTTTATTAGTGATTTTTGGATATACCTGCATTATCTTTCCAGCTGGATTGTAAACTCCTTTTAGTGCCTCTAAGTTCATATAAGTTTTACTAACCTTGCATTTCATTTTTAGACCTACTTAGTCATTACTTATTTTTAAATTTTGTGTTTTTTTAATCCTGGACATATTCTCCTAGTATATCTTGGTCATCTGTGATCCCATTGAGAAAATTATTTCAAATTCTCTGTTAGTTTCAGGTGTGACCGGTTTCCATTAAAATGATAATTTGGCTGGGCTTGGTGGCTCACACTTGTAATCCCAGCCCTTTGGGAGGCCGAGGAGGACAGATCACAAGGTCAGGAGTTCAAAACCAGCCTGGCCAATATGGTGAAACCCTGTCTCTATTAAAAATACAAAAATTAGCTGGGCGTGGTGGCAGGCACCTGTAGTCCCAGCTACTTGGGAGACAGAGGCAGGAGAATCACTTGAACCCAGGAGGCAGAGGTTGCAGCGAGCTGAGATCACTCCACTGAACTCCAGCCTGGATGACAAAGCAAGACTCTGTCTCAAAAAAAAAAAAAAAAAAAGAAAGAAAAGAAAAGAATATATAGCGCCATTGCAAGGGCTAGATCCTGAAAATTTTCAATTTTAAAAATTGTGGGTCTTTTAAAAAAATTTTTTATTGTAGTTTTTGTTCCGTGTTTTTCTGCAAATACAGAGGATTTTAGAATTTTTTGTATTTTGGTTTGTTGTTGCCATTGTAGGTTATAACTCTAAACCTGTAGATTTTTGTTGCTATATGCCATGACTAGCATCTAGCCAATAGAAATCAGCATCTGAACTGTATGTGACCACTTTTATTACTTACGAACTTAGCAGTTTTAATATATCCTTAAAATGAAATCCTTCACATTGAAAGCTGACCCAACTCAGGCTTTTATTGTTAAGATAAGCAGCAGCATTTTAAGAGCACCCCTTTCTCCTGTCACTAAATGTAAATAAACTTAGCTCACCTAATGGATTTTCCATTTTATAATAGAAAATTGGGTACCAGGGTACAGAAGCATGATCTTTAGAGCCACAGAGATATTGGTTTATATTCTTCCCTCTCCCTTTACCTGTATAGCCTTGAGCTGTCACCTTAACCTGGTTCATAAAATGAGATGGCCCTGGCTAATCTCACAAGCTGTTGTGAGGAATCACTTAATACAGGGTCAGCAGTAATGCTATTTGTTATCAATCCCACAGTGAAATTCACTGTTTGTAGGAAGATAGATGGTCAGCCTACATCTAGTGTGTATTCATTTGCAGTAGAGTCTTAGTGTGATAGTGCAGGTGATTTGTTTATTTGTGGGGATATAGGATATTGTTGAATTGTTCTGAAAATCTAAATTTCAGTTAATTTTTAGAGTAATGCTTATTTTCAACTCATTAGCTAAATACATCTCTTTAATTATTTCATGGATCCACCCAGCTTTAAGTCCAGGTTCTGCGTGTACAAGGTAAGATGGAAAAAATGTAAATGTAATATGGGAAGTCAATTTTCACATTGCAGGAAAACATTGAACTTCTATCTCGAACTAATTTTGAGATTCCTTGCTTGAAGAATTGTTGGTAGGGTACCACCACTGTGAACATTCCCAAAGCAGGCAATTGAAATATTTATATTGCAAGGCTTCTCTCATCTATAAAGCAAAAATAGTCTTCAGTATCCCCCTTGGTCACAAGTGCCGTTTATTAACTTGGTAGATGCACCAAAGCAAATGGGACAATATGTTTCTTTTCTTGCACATTCTATTCTTGCTCATTGCAGCAGGGCATTTGTCCCAAATTTGCTATGAACCTTGAGATTATTTTTGATATGGTTTTCAAGTGTAATGGAATATTTATTCCATCCAGTTTTCTCCATAATTTTACCAAAACAAGAAGCTAGTTGCCTGTCATCTACAAAGAATTAATGCTAATGGATGATAAAATCTGTAATTAGGAACCCACATGATGATTTGATGTGGTATTGTCTCACAGAAGTTTTCTATCCATAGTTATTTATTCTAAGCCTCTTTTTCTTTTCCATCTTGAATTATGTTAGAAGAGTCTGTTCTTTAGGGCTAAATACCTGCAAATAACAGGCTCTTATAATATAGTAATCAAGTTTTCTAATGCTTTGGGAGTACACAAAGTATGCAAGTACATCTCTGGCAGCAGGCCAGTATTTTGTTTCCTTGATCTTTCTTTCTTCATTTTACCTAGCTCAGTTATAAGTTGAACTTTAAACAATCTCTGCTTGTAATACACTTGAAAAGGCAGCTGTTGGTGGTAAGAAGTTAATATTTTCTTTGAACAACATACAGAAGTGCAGACTTTTACTTTTTGTATCAGGTTAATGAGTGAACTTCTCCCAGGGAAATCCAGGTGAACATCAAAGTTGATAGGAGAAAGCATTTGTTTCCTACAAAACAGATTCACCTGGTATCTTTGTGAATTTTGTGTTGCTATAATAGAATACCCTAGACTGGATAATCTATAAAGAAAAAGAAGTTTAAAATTTGGCTCACAGTTCTGCAGGGAGGAAGTCCAAGAGCATGGTACTGGCATCTGTTGAGGACCTTGATGCTGTCATCATTTATGGTAGAAGGAAGAAAGGAAAAGGAGGGCAAACTCGTTTTTATAACAACCCACTCCTCCAATAATAATATTAATTTATTCGTGAGGACAGAGACTGATTCACCTCTTACAGGATTTACCTCTCAAAATTGTGGCATTGGGGATTAAGTTTCCAACACATGCTTTTTAGGGGATATAGTCAAACCATAGCAACTGGTTACTAAATTAGTGCTACCTGTAAAAATTACATTTTTGCTACATTCAGAATATTATGTGTTCTTAGAGTTTTTGGAAGAACTTAGAGTAATCCTTACTGTTCATAACTTAGGTCAGCAAACTCAAAAGGCCCTAATTTCCCATCAGTTGTTTAAAGGGATAAGTCTTAGGATATCAGACAACAGAAGTCTTCTTTTTCTTCCTCCATTATGTACTTCTTTTTGGCATTGTATTCATGACACAGACACACACACACACACAAAATGTTATATTTTCTTAAATTCAAGATATACAGTTTAAAATTGTTTAAATTGCTTTCATAAGGGAATAAAACTTATGTGTTCAGTTTAATATTGGAAGACCTTGTGCAGTTAGTGTATGCCTTCTATGAATAGTTGGTATTTATTCACATCAAATAAAATGGCTATCACCAAGTTCTCAGGGGGGAAAAAGACCACCCTTGACTTAAAAGGCTATATTCCTGCAATAAATGTGAACATTTATATTTAATATGCTACTGTGGTTAATTATTTATATCCTAGTGGGAGGTCAAATATTATTCAGATAGGAATGGATAGGTAATATATTTTTTAAATATCTAAAATGACAAAAATAGAAGAAAAACATAATCATCCATCCTTGTTAAGTCTGTATTCATAGGACGAACCGATGATTTTAAATCCAAATGTTTTCTTAATTTATAGGTCATGAGAGAATGGGAAGAGGCAGAACGTCAAGCAAAGAACTTGCCTAAAGCTGATAAGAAAGCAGTTATCCAGGTAAAATCTGAACCCATTTCCTCCCAAACATCACATGCCTGCAGTCTGTTTAATGAATGTCTGTAGGTTTACCAGCATCTGCCAGAACCTCAGGTGTGATTGTTCATAGTCCCATGACCTGGAACTGTTCTTAATCATTGTCTAGTAATTGAGTTGCTTAAATCCTGCCTTATATTTGCTCCCAGTTATTTCAAGTTATAATTCATTGCCATAAAACTCACATTGTTACTTGCAATCTACTTTTTATTAATAATTTATCTTTTCAGTCACCATAATCTGCTGCTGCTTCTCCCTCTGGCAAAAATTATGAGAATTGGAATTTTTGACTGACACCAGTCTCAAAATTACCTTAAGTAAACCAAGAGTTTATTACGGTCAATTACTTGCAGTATTTTTAGTAAGAGAGGAATTTTTTTTTAATATGTAATATAAGAGTTTCAAGAGTGCATATATTTATCCAACATTATTATTGGTCAAATCAGTCTTCAGGGAGCCTATGTAATACTGATTTTCAATGAGAAAGTAGGTTTGATGGGGGTTGGAGAGTGCTAGAAAGTGAAGTAACCTATAAAACATGCAGAATTAGTCAAAATGTTGGAATGACTAGGCAATCTTCAGGATACTTTTTATCACTTGGAATAGGATGTCCCTTGTAGAAGACTTGAAATTGCTGCTTCATCCTGCTTGTTCAGTCCCCATTGACATACGTGTTTATGATGGCAGCATTTCCAGGAGAAAGTGGAATCTCTGGAACAGGAAGCAGCCAACGAGAGACAGCAGCTGGTGGAGACGCACATGGCCAGAGTGGAAGCCATGCTCAATGACCGCCGCCGCCTGGCCCTGGAGAACTACATCACCGCTCTGCAGGCTGTTCCTCCTCGGGTAGGTCTCGCTGCAGCTGTGATCTCACTTCAGGTCACAGCACAGACAGTAAGGGTGGGACACTGGGAGCTGGAAGCCATGCAAAAAGAATGAGGAGAAATGCCTTGAGCGCTGTTATTCACAGGTTCAACCCCTCCATCTTGAAGGTCAGAGAGTCACAGGGTCCACAGGGCCATCTCTGCACAGTAGGCACTTGCACTTCTCCACAGAGTAGCCAAATGGGATTACCAGGGACTCGCAGTATAAGCCCTGACTTGATTTAATACTCCTGAGGTCGTGACCATTGATGCCGTAGTTCAAGTTCAAACACAAAAGCTGGAAGGATGTCTTCCAGTCCCTTCAGTCTGGTATAACAGAATACCATAGACTGGGTAGTTTATCAGCAGCAGTGTATTTCTCACAGTTGGAGAGGCTGAGAAGTCCAACATCAAGACATTAGCAGATTTGGTTGTCTGGTGAAAGCTTGCTTCCTGGTTCATAGAACTTATATTTTTTCATCTTTTGTTTTTGTTTGTATTTTGCTGTATCATGTGGTGGAATGGGCAAGGGAGCTCTCTGGGGCCTCCTTTATAAGGGTACTAATCCTAATCTTGAATGCTCTTCCCTCATGCCTAATTGTCTCCCAGAGTTTTCACTTTCAAATAGTATCACATTGTGGCTATGTTTCAACATATGAAGAGACACAAACATTCACACCATAGCAAAGGACTTTAAAAGTAACCTTGCCCAGCCCCCTCATCATGTAAGTATAACAGTATAACTAAGGTCAAGGAAAGTTGAGACTTGGCTGAGTTGTAAGAATTTTTAGTGGACCGGAAGGAATTAGAACTCGAATTTCCATCTCAGAGCAGTGACCATATTCCCTCGGGGGAAGCATGCATCAGTCATGATATTAACAATGATGAGACTTATATGTGGTTTTCAGTGACCACTGCCCAAAATGGCTTCCTCAGTGCTGCAGGCAGATTTCTTCACCAACATTCTGTGGGAGAGCTTACTTGGGATGGAAGAAACGCTCTGAGCATGACTGTGTAATTTATATTCACTTGTTCTTTCTTTTTTTGAGATGGAGTCTTGCTCTGTCACCCAGGCTGGAGTGCAGTGGTGCTATCTTGGCTCACTGCAACCTCCGTTTCCTGGGTTCAAGCGATTCTCCTAACTCAGCAGCCTCCCAAGTACCTGGGATTACAGGCACGTGCCAACATGCCCAGCTAATTTTTGTATTTTTAGTAGAGACAGGGTTTCACCATATTGGCCAGGCTGGTCTCAAACTCCTGACCTCAGGTGATCCGCCCACCTCGGCCTCCCAAAGTGCTGGGATTACAGGTGTGAGGCACATGCCCAGCCACTTGTTCTTTCTATTTGTCATTGAGTGAGGGATAGTAAAAGCTCTGCCTGTGATTTTGGACTGGTCCATTTTTCTAAACGGTGCTATCAGTTTTTACTTTGTATACTTTGAGGCTGTGTTGTTAGGTGTGTAAATGTTCAGGGCTGTTAGGCAATCTTTGAGCATCTGCTTATAAAATGATTTTTTTATCCTTTGTAATGTTTTGCTCTGAAATCTACCTTATCTGCTATTAATAAAGCCATTCCAGCTTTCTTTTGATTAATATTAACATGGTACATTTTTCCATCCCTGTACTCATATTGAACTTCTTTGTCTTTATATTTGAAGCGTATTTTTTGTAGGCAGCATATAATTGGGTCTTGTGTTTTCCTTTTGATTGAGAAGACCATGTACACTGAATGAGGTTATGGATATTGTTGTGACTGAATCTGTCATCTTGCTATTTTTTTTCTATTTGTTCTTTAACCTTTTTTCTTTTTTGAATTAATTGGAATTTTTTTATGATTCTACTTTATCTGTTTTAAAATTGGTTTGTAAGTTGTAACTAGTTTGTTATTTTACTGGTTGCTTTAAGGTTTATAGAAAACATTCTAAACTTGTCACAGTGATATTATACCAGTTCAAGTGATATACCACTTCACAGATAGTATAAAGAACTCTACCCAAAGTACTTCCATTTCCCCTCTCTCTGACTCTAAGAAGTTGTTGTCATACTTTTTCCTTACTACATTGTTACTGTTTTTCTTTAAACAGTCAGTTATCTTTTAATGAGTTGTAAATTAAATAAAAACATATTTGCCTATGAAGTCACCATTTTGGATGTTCTAAATTCTTTGTACAGATGCAGCTGGTATCATTTTCCTTCCTTCTGAAGGATTTCCATTAAAATGTCTTAGAGACTGGGCTTGGTGGATTGTGCTTACAATTGCAGCAACTCAGGAGGTTGAGATAGGAAGATCACTTGAACCTAGGGGTTCGAGACTGCAGTGAGCTGTGATTGCATGAGTGCACTCTAGCCTGGGTGACACAGGGCATCCCTGTCCCTTAAAAAAAAAAAAGTCCCAGGTGCATTTAAGTTGGTGATGAAATCTTTTGCTTGGCTATGACTGAAAATGTCGTTTTTATACCTTTGGTTTTGAAAGATATTTTTGCTGGGTATAAAATACTTGATTGAAGTTTTTCTTCCACTGCTTGAAAGATGATACTCTGCTGTCTTATTTGTGTTTGTATCTTATTTATTTGTGTTGATACTCAGGAGGCTGAAGCAAAAGGATTGCTTGAGTCCAGGAGGTTGAGACTGCAGTGAGCTATGACTGGGCCACTGCATGCCAGCCTGAGGGAAAGAGCAAGTCTCTGTCTCAAAAAAGAAAGACAGAATGGAAGGAAAGAAGAAAGGAAAAAAGGAAGGGAGGGAGAGGAATTCTGAGGTAGGAATTTAACAGGAATCCTTAGATCAATTGGCAACAGTGATCTGATTTTTTGACAGTAAAGTATTTCTTCCTAATCCAGTTTTTAATTTTTATTTCAAATGAATATGTTGTCTAATTCCTTGTAAAGTGATACAGAGGCCCACAACAAGCATGATTACAACCACTCTAAAATTATCCCTTTTGATAAAAGATGACACTTTGGCAAACATTCTTGCCACTGCCTTTCCTGTGATGGCTGATGAGACTAAACTGAGAGTTTAAATGTACATTTGTTAAAGCCTCCATTCAGTCCTTATCTTATTTTTAGTCCTATCAGTGCCCATTTAGCAAAGATCTTAATTTGGAGATTGGACTTTCAGCTGGAATGCTTCCTAAGTGTCTGCTATGAAGGTTTTGGTCTCAGCACCCACCACCCTACCCTGCTCTGGCAAATGATCACACAGCTCCTCTCCTGAAAGTGTGTTCTCCAAAAAAGAGAGGAACCAAGAAACTTCTGTTCTGCAGAGATATGAAAACAATTTCCTGACAAGTGCCTTGCTAAGATAGAGATTTTTGGCAAATAGAAAATGAAAATGCTAATGTGAATTTTTTTTTCAAAAGCTTTGTTCAGAGAGGAAGCTTGTTCTAGTGAGAAGGAAATGCAGTGACTCAACAGCTCTACCCTGTCCCTTCCTAACAGTATCACCCTGAACCAGCCACTCCATCTCCCGAGGTTGCAGTGATATCATTGGTAGAACAGGGTTGATAGTATCTTACTTCTTGGAAGAATGCCACGAGCTCCTTAATGGCTCCTTATGGCTTTCTGTGCACTATAACTTTATCCATGGAAAGAAAAATCAAAATGATGAGGAAAATCGGCACAAGTGGGTGACTTTCTGGTTAAGTTGCATAAAATACACAAAGAATTCTATTTCCAGCCAAGATTGAGTGAGAATAACTGGATTTACCCTCCTGCCTAAACAAACAATAAATGGACAATATGTTAATATATAAACCATGTTTCTATGAAGTATTAGACATCAGGTGAAGGACACTGATTCCTGAAAAGGGGAAACAAATGAGGACTTACAGCTGCCAAACTCATGGATCTACAGGTGCTCTACCATATATGGCTAATTTTTTAAATTTTTTTGTAAAGACAGGATCTCGCTATGTTACTCAGGCTAGTCCTAAACTTCTAACCTCAAGTGATCCTTTCACCTTGGCTTTTTAAAGCGCTGATATTACAGGCATGAGCCACTATCACTCACCTTTAAATCTTTCCTTTGTAATAAAATGTGGCTGGCTGGTCACAGGCTTAGAGTCTAGGGGGCATTACCTGCCATTTTTGTTAAGTTACCATCTTTAGGTGTTCATTTAAGTTTTAATGTTATATGGCTTGACTTGGCACTTAGGTCTGCACTTTGGGAAGTAAAAGAAAATTTTAAATCTCTTCTTGTGGACTTTTATACATTCCTCTTGAAGACATAAATCCAGAGTTTGGTGGTTGTCCGGAAAAGGTCACATCTTGTAATAGGAGTCATACATAAATATTTCTGTGATCTTCATACTTCCTACCATGCCTGGAAAATGCAGACTACTATATTCAGTAACTGTTATTTGAATATAAGTAAATCTACAGAAAGTGTTCTTTCTGTAGATTCTGTAGATGTTATCAGTTAGAATAATTATCTCTCTAACCTTTACCAAATTCTACCATATATTCTCAGACTTTGCAAACATAGGATTCCAAAATTATGTGGATTGTTTCAGTCTCTTTGAAGCTCAGATTTAAATCATGCTTTTACTCAGTTTTTAAATCTAAACATGGGAAGTGTTATGAGATGTTTTTGTGCAGCTAAAATTCCTGGTTCTACTAAGGAATTTCATTGTGTGAGTCCCTGAGTATACTGTATGTTTCACATTTCTTATTTAATGATGTACCTATAGACAAATACACTGAATGGTCAACCTAAAAATCCATTATTTGACTCATATTTAGAGTCATATGTATATATGCATATGTGTTTAAAATAAATGCTTTGGGCTAGATGTGGTGGCTCACAGCTATAATGCCAGCACTTTGGGAAGCTGAGGTGGGAGGATCCCTTGAGCCCAGGAATTTGAGACCACCCTAGGCAACATAGAAAGACCCTATCTCTACAAAAAAAAAAAAGTTTTTCATTAGCCAGGCATGATGGTGCTACACACCTGTAGCCCCAACTACTCCGGAGGCTGTGGTGGGAACATCAGCCTGGGAAGTCAAGGCTGCAGTAAGCTGTGATGGTGCCACTGCGCTCCAGCCTGGATAACAAAGCAAGACCCAGTCCCAAAATTAAAAATTAGAAAATGAAATAAATACTTGAAATATTACTATTATTAAAACATTTGTTTTCCCCAGGGGGAAAAAATGTTGAGCAGAGCTGTGTCTTTGCACTCAGAATAAACTCTTACTCTCTTGAAGGCTAGTGACTCTTCTAAGTACCAACCTTTTAACCTTTTTACTTGCCTAAGACTTTCTTTGGAAAATCAAGGAGTTAGCACTTTTTTCTCCAGAAAAATTTAAACGCCTCTCCAGAGTTGGAGTACACGTGATTAATGTCCATCAGCTTTGGAGGCGTCCAAAAGCTACCAGATTAAATACTTGAAGCGTTCATCATTTTTTAACCTGCTCTGTGCAGTCATGCACTTCCTGCTTTTTACTTTGTCAGAGCTCGTACTGAAGCGACTCAAAGCTTCATGAAAGAGGAACTAAATGCTGTCTGAGCCTTTCGTCCTGTAACTGTCAGGGTTCTGCTTATCCTACATAGACAGAAGATGATATGTCCTGACTGTTGAAGAGAAATTAGATTTAATGTGATCTTGTACAGTTAAACCAAAGGCTAGATAGGGGTTTTTTTATTTAAATCAGGTTTCTGTTATAGCCCTAGGTCTGGAAACCCCTTAGCAGCCCCTAATTGGTAAGAATTGAACTGTTTTAAAGATGAGGGATATCCATAGCCAAACCTTTCTGTCATTCTGAGGTTTTTGGTGTTTTTACAGATACATAGTCTAAATCTTTCATTAGATAGCATCATGATTATTATTCCGACTTCAACAACTTTTGAATTAGATTCTAAGGGGAAGTGAGAATTAGGAAACATTTTCCTGCACATCTGTCTATTTATCTATGCCAGTTGTGTTGTTTTGATTTGTCCAGTGTCTTGTGATTGAAGCCGTCTTATCCATACTAAAATTTGTGTCGTGCTTGTATCTGCTGCTTTACACTCAGGCTGTCAGTTTAATTGAGCAAAAAAAAGTTGACAGTTTCGATAGCGTTGGCACCCTTCTTTCCTTTCTCATTTTTGAATAGTTCAGCGAAACATTCAATTTTGCTGAAATCTCTGGAAATTTCTTCATAGAATTCTTTGATAGAACATGAATGCCGTGAGAATATTAAAGAGCATGCTTTCATCACTAAGTTGAGATTTTGCTCAAAGCTATTTGATAAATTCCAGCAGTAGAGCAATAAATGTTCAACAAGAACCAGCAGTCTTTGGAGATAAAAAGGGTAGGAATTAATGAGTACTTTGTCAAAGGTAAACATGTGATGGCATGAGGAGGCTTTAACTGCCTCATAAATAAATTTTTAGCCGTTATATGGTGTGGATTACAACTAAACCAAACTTTAGCCGGTGTGGGTATTGGTGTAACTTTGTTTTCTAAAGCAAAAAAGAAACTGAGATGCTGAACTTGAGCTTTTATATGATACTACTAATTGCCCTTCACCCAACAAACCAATTATTTCTACTCATCACTTTTTGTTGCAAAAGAAATTATCTTATAAAATATATGTGTATAGCATATATCTCCAAAGTAAATATGGGATATCTGTACCTCAGTGAAACTGATAATAAATAAGTTAAAAATTATTTGCTGAGTTCTTGATATGTGGACAGATGAATATTATAATGTTAAGGCATTCCACCAGCAAGTCTTGAATATAATCAAAATTTTATAAAGCTAATCAGAGTGGAATTAAAAATTAAAAGACTGCCAAGCCAAAAAAAATAATCTTTTAGAAAAGTAAATAATTGCTCTATACTTATGTATTTATTATTGATTTATTCACCATTCATTTCTAGCTGAGTTCTGTATACATAGGTGAGCAAAGGGGAACTTACAAACTTGAGCACTTGTGAGAGCAAACCCAGTAACAGTGGATGGGAAGGAAAATGGGAAAATTAGCATTTGTTGAACAGAATCTTATAAACTATGCTGAATGGCATGCATGCTGTTTTGGTAAGGCCACTCAGTACTATTGCTTCCTTACCTTCTGAATGTTTACCAAGTTCAATAAACAGATCTTGCTACATACCAGTGGGAAGTATGTAACAAAACATACTAGTGTTTTCTGGTTTTAATTAAGTTACATAGAAAATTAAGAAGTATGTTGGAAAGGCATTAGCTTAAAAGCTGTCCTGTGCCTCTGAAGCCATATTCATCACTCAGATTCTGTCCGCAGTGGACCCCGGCTCAATCACTGCCTTCAAAATGCAAATAGGTCTTCATAGGATTCTGTCAAAACCCACAGCACCATATGCTTTTATGCTCTGCTTTCTTCCAGCAAACATGCGTATTTTAATGTTAATATATATGTTCATTTTATCCTTGGGAATGAAAATCTATTATGAAAATATAAATATTTAGTTTTTGTAGACAAATAGCACATTATTTAAAGATCCGGTAGTTCTTCACCTGCCTGGCATTACTGATACTTGCCCTAGAGAACAGATGGGCAGCAAGGAATCCTCACCCTGGAAACATGTACACATGCACACGCAAACAATCGCATAGAAGCTTCAAGGGGTTCATTTTGTGAAGGTTGACAATGGATCCCAGTTTAAAGATGCTTCGATTTTAAGCATCATTACCTCGAGTTTTCTTATATAATTTTTTTAACTACTTACTGCTCTTTGTTACATCAGATGTGAAAATATTTGTTTACAAAGGTAATTAATATGAGCCATAACTATTATTGCAGAATACCCAATTGCCATACTGTTTATTCCTTTGACATCTTGTTCATTTCTATGTATTAAGAGGAAACAATTAATATGGTACTTTATCTTACTGGCTGTGAAACAAGAATATTATTTTGATATCTGAAGAGTGACCTGTTGCTTCTAACTTACATAAAATGCACATTCCCCACGAGAGGGAAAAACAGCTTATCTGAGGTCTTTTATTTTTATTTTACATGATTTTATTAATACATACTAATCAAATCTCCCTTTAATCTTTGGGGTTTTTTTTATGTTTTTTAATACTTTTAAGTTCTAGGGTACATGTGCAGATCGTGCAGGATTGTTACATAGGTATACACATGCCATGGTGTATGTGAGTCTTTTTAATGCTTACTGCTCATGATACTAAACAAAATAGGATGGTTCTTATTGTTAATATACTTTAGGGCAATTAAATATTATGTGCAGAGAATACAATCAGCATGTGAATGAAAGCATGCTAAATGGTAACCTAATTGTAAGTTGCTTAGAGAGGAGCCATAATATGTTAAAAATTTTAATAACATTTATTATGGGAATTTTTAAATTATAAGAGTAATACCTGTATGCTATAACAAGTTCTGAGTTGAGTTTGCAAGGACAAATGGGAGCTGATTGGGTACAGGATATGGTAGTAGCCATGCTTCAAGCAGACATGGGGCACTCCATGTAGGAGTGAGATATATTGTGGCTTTCTAGGCCACATTAAGAAATCTGAAATTTAATCTGTACATAAATATAAGGTAATATTGAAATGTGTGTTATTTGAATGACATAATCAGACTTGTGTCTTAGAACAGTAGTCCCCAACCTTTTTGGCACCAGGAACTGGTTTCACGGAAGACAGTTTTTTCACAGACCAGGAGTAGTATTACATACTTTATTTCTATTGTTATTACATTGTAATATATAATGAAATATTATGTAACTCACCATAATGTAGAATCAGTGGGAGCTCTGAGCTTGTTTTCCTGCAACTAGATGGTCCCATCAGGGGGTGATGAGAGACAGTGACAGATCATCAGACATTAGATTCTCATAAGGAGTACGCAACCTAGATCCCTTAAGGTTCACGCTCCTATGACAGTCTACTGCTGCCACTGATCTGACAGGAGGCGGAGCTCAGGTGGTAATGCAAGTGATGGGGAGCAGCTGTAAATACAGATGAAGCTTCGCTGGCTCACCTGCCATTCTTCACCTCCCAC
>CAUYLG010023767.1:0-70171 GCA_963573385.1 Cacajao melanocephalus | reverse complement strand
TCACTTTTAAAACAGGTGTAATATGATACTGAGAAAAATGTATGTTTTGTGGATTTGGGGTGGAGAGTTCTGTAAATATTTGTTAAGTTTACTTGTTCCAGGTCTGAGTTCAAGTCCTGGATATTCTTGTTAATTTTCTATGTCATTGATCTGCCGAATATTGACAGTATAATGTTAAAGTCTCCCACTATTACTGTGTGCGAGTCTAAGTCTCTTTGTAAGTCATGAAGAACCTGCCTTATGAATCTGGGTGTTCCTGTATTGGGTGCGTATATATTTAGGATCGTTAGCTCTTCTTGTTGTATTGATCCTTTCACCACCATGTAATGTCCCTCTTTGTTTCTTAGGGTCTTTGTTGCTTTAAAGTCTGTTCTATTTGTAGTGCTTCTTTCAGAAGCTCTTGTAAAGCAGGCCTGGGAAAACACCTTTTCTAAGTTGAGTACGATATACAGTTAAAACAAATCATACTTTCTACGCTACCTTATTAAGATAGTGTTTATTACTTATTCTCCTCTTTAATAGTGTTGTGCCTGCTGGGGCATGTTCTTGCACACTTGCACAGAAAACCTAAAGAAGCTGTGTTTGGTGTACTCAACCTATTCCTGTACCCTCCCTTGGTCTTCAAGCTTGATAACCTATGTTCCAGGTTAACAGTGCTAGGTCTGCAGGAGTTACTGATGCAGGGTAGTCACATGACTATAAATGGGACCCTTTATGTTCTTGAAGTATTCTCCAAGGTACACTTATTTTTAGAGTTTGTATCTCTGATTTTAGGGGTTATTTTGGTACTCTTCATCTCAAAACAATTTTCTTTCTTTTTTTTTGAGACGGAGTTTTGCTCTTGTTACCCAGGCTGGAGTGCAGTGGCGCGATCTCGGCTTACTGCAATCTCCGCCGCCTCCTGGGTTCAAGCAATTCTCCTGCCTCAGCCTCCTGAGTAACTGGGACTACAGGCGCGGGCCACCATGCCCAGCTAATTTTTGTATTTTTAGTAGAGACTGGTTTTCACCATGTTGACCAGGATGGTCTCAATCTCTTGACCTTGTGATCCACCCGCCTTGGCCTCCCAAAGTGCAGGGATTATAGGCGTGAGCCACCGCGCCCGGCCAAACAATTTTCATATTAGCTTGGCTAAAATATAAATCTTTAACATTTTAGAATTTATTGGAATGTAAATGTAATTCTTGATCATCGTTCGACACTTTCACTTTGGCTACATAGTTGCTCAAGGTATCACATGTTAAGAAAAGAGTTTTCAGAATAGTAGACAGGCCATTGTCTACCAGTATCTTCTGTTATCTTTTTTGTTGTTGTTGCTAAACATTTTCTTTTGAGATGGTGAAGTACATTCCCAGCCAACAGACAATATGGACTCCTTGTGGCTAAATGAGGTGCTCAAAGTAAAAGCAGAACCATGTCATAGCTGGTTGAGGAAGCAATCATGCAGTCTATTGTCAGAAACATCAAAGCAACCAGTTTCTGGTTTTGATGCCAAGATAAACCACAGCTGCAATCCAGCTCTCCAATCTCCATCAGCTTTCGGAAAGAAACCAACTTCTGATTTGGGACTTGGAAACCAGCCAATCAGAACTCAGCTGCACAGACCAATCAGAACTAAGCAAGTTTCCATTCTTCATTTACATAAGTGGAAACGGGGCAGGAACGTTTGCTACCAAACCCCTCCCTTTATCCTTCACAATGCACTATCATTTTACAGATAAGGTGGGGTCTCCCTGTCTCCCTGGTTTGCAAAGTGTTCACTGGAATAAAGTTTCTTTCCTCCAAATTCCTTTTCAGATAACTTTTGTTCAGAGATAATTGTAGATTTTCATGCAATTGTAAACAAAAACAAAAACAAAAACCAGAGAGATCCCACATGTCCTTTGCCAAAATTCCCCCCGTGGGAACAGTTTGTAAAACTATAGTACCACGAAGGTCTTCACTTTCACATAATCAAGATCCAGAAAATTTGGCTGCAACAAAGACACTTCATATTGCCCTTTTGTACCCAAACTCACTTCTTTTCCAACTTCCTTTCCTTAACCCCTAATGACCACTAATCTGTTTTCAATTTCTGTCATTTCATCATTTCAAGAACATTATATAAATAAAATCATACAGTATATAACCTGGGATTGGATTTTTTCCTTAGCATAATTCCTTGGAGATTTATCTAGGTTATTCCATGAATCAATAGTGCATTGCTTTTTATTGCTGAGTAGAATTTCATGGTCTGGATTACTACACTTAGTTTAACCATTCCCCATTGAAGGATATCTGGGTTATTTCTAAAATTTGACTACCATGAATAAAACTGCTATGAGATTTTGTCTATAAGTTTTTGTATTAATGTGAGTCTTCCTTTCCCTGGGACAAATGTCAAGAAATGCAATTTTGGTATTTTCATGTATAGTTTTATAAGAAATTGCCAACATATTTCCTAGAGCACCAATAGTATTTTACGTTGCCACCTGCAATGTATATGTGATTCAGCTTTCACAGAGCCTTGTCAGCATTTATTGTTGTTGCTGCTGTTTATTTTATCCATTCTGATAAGGTATGTAGTGATATGTTCTTGTGGTTTTGATTTACATTTCCTTAATGGATCAACATCTTGTCCTGTGTTTATTTGCAATCTTTGTATTTCCTTCAGTGAAATGTCTCTTCATGTCTATGATCACTTTCAAATTAGACTTTATATTCCTACAATATTTGAGTGTTCTTTGTATTTTCTAGATACTAGTCCTTTGTCAATTATGCTATTTGCAAATATTTTCTGCCAAAACTATAGCTATCTTTTCATCCTCTGCACAGGTTGTTTTATAGTAATTTTATTGAAGTCTAATTCATCAGTTTAATTATGGGTAATATACTTGATGTCGAACAAGAGTTTTTTGCTTAGCTGTAGGTTCTATTTTTCTATACGCACACATACATAGTTTATTAGATATTAGAATTGACATCATTAATATATTTAGTTTTTCTATTGATAAACATGGTATGTTTACCCATTCATATAGATCTTCTTCGACTTTCTTTATCAGTACTTTGTAGTTCCTCTATTTTTTGAGAAATTTTAATCACATTGTGTTTTTAATTTTGGCATGTACAATTTCATTGTTAGATCTAAAAACACAATTGATATTTGCCTGCTTATTTGTATCCTGTGAGCTTGCTAACTCACTTAGACTCTAGGAGTCAATTTTTTTTTTGGTAAGGGGTGATTACCTGCTATTTTCTGTGTATAAGATCATGTTATCTGCAGATAGAGAAAGTTTATTCCTTCCTTTCCTAGTAAAATGCCATTTCTTTCTTTCTTTTTTTTTTTTTTTTTTTTTGCCTTATTCCACTGACTAGAACCACCAATACTATTTTGAATAACTGGTAAGAGGTGATAGCCTTACGTTGTTCCCCAGCACAGGGAAAGTGTTAGTCTCACCATTAAGGATGATGTTGGCTTTAGATTTTTAATGTTTTGTATCAAGGTAAGGAAGTCCCTTTCTATCTATTCTTGCTCTCTGATAGGTGTTTTATTATTATTATTATTGTTATTTTAATCATGGAAGACAGTTGAATATTGGCAAATGCTTTTCTGCATCAGTTGATATGTTCATGTGATTTCTTTTCCTTTAGTCTGTTAATGTTGTAGATTACATTGATTCATTTTTAAATGTTAAATAAGAATGGAATCATAGGAACAAATTCCACTTGATTGTAGTGTATAATGCTTTCTTTATATTTCTGAAATATATTTGCTAACATTTTGTTAAAGAGCTTTCAGTTTTCTTGTTCATTCTTTTGCCCAGTCTTTTTCTGATTTTCACATGAAATGATAATAGATTCATAAAATGAATTGTAAATTATTGCTTCTTCTCATTTATGAAATAGATTGTTTAAAATTGGTGTCATTTCTACTTTAAATATTGGTAGAACTGCAAGGTAATCTCCATTTGCACCTAGATATATCATTCTTGGCCTTATTTAATTACAAAGACATTTTTTAATAGTTACAGGGCTATTTTAATCATCTATTTTACATCAGGTGGGTTGAAATTGCTTTCATCTTTTTATGATTATATTCATTTTGTCAAAGTTGTCAAATGTTTCTCTATAAAATTGTTTGTAGTATGCAATGATCTTTTGCTATCTAAAAGTTCTGTAGCAATATGCTCTGTTCTATTTCCAGTATTTGTAATTTTGCTTTCTATCTCTTTAAATATTTTTAAGTCTTGTAAGAGAAACACATTTGTCTTTACAAAGAATCATTTGTTTGTTTCATTTATTTTTTTATCTTCCTCTTATATGATTTATTGGTTTTTGCTCTTATCTTTATTATTTTCTTTCTTGTGTTTGCTTTAGATTTAGTTTCCTCTTCATTTTCTAACTCCTTTTGTGGGAGTTTAAATTACTGATTTGATACTTTTTCTCTTTTCTAAAATATGAATTTAGAGCTATTAATTTTCCTAGCAATAATACTTTAGCTGTGTCCAACACATTTTAATATGCGGCATTTTCATTTTCATTCAATTTAACATTTTTTTAAAAATTTCCATGAGCCTTCCATTTTGACTCATGGATTAAGAAGTGTATTGTTTAGTTTCCAAGTGTTTGGAGGTTTTCATGTTATCTTTTCCTTATTGATCTCTAGTTTGATTTCATTATCTTTGGAAAACACACTATGCCTAATTTGTTGGCATTGTTGTTAAATGTGTTGAGTCTTGTGTTACTGCACAAGATATTGTTTCTCATGATTATTTGTAGCACTTGAAAAGACTGTATGTCCAGCTACGTTTGGGTGAAGTATATTCTAAAACTTAATTAGATGGTGTTGATGAATTCTATTAAATTTTTCTGATTTTATAGCTAACTGTTCTATTAATTGTTGAGAGATAATATTGTGTTTTCCAACTATAAATGTTTTTGCTTCATAGGTTTTCTTTGTTGTTTCATTTGGTACATACACATTTAGGATTACTGTATTTTCTTTTTGTTTTAATCGTTATTATTATACTATGCCTGTATTAAGGTTCTCCAGAGAAACAGAACCAATGGGAAATTTACATATATGCCTACATAAAATAAATATCTGCCTTTTTTGTTTTATTCAGGTCCGTTATGGTTTGAGTGTCCCTGCAAAAACTCATATTGAAATCGTATTTTCTAATGCAACAATGTCAGGAGCTGGAACTTTTAAGGGTGGGGGGTGGGGGGCTAATGGGAGGCATTCAAGATGTGATGACTCCACCCACATGGCTAGCTTGGTGCTATTTTTGAGGTAGTGAGTATTCACTCTCTGAGACTGGATTATTTCTCACAGTAATAGATTAGAGCAGGTTGTTAGAAATCAAGGTTCTTTCTCGGTTTGCCTCATTTTCCTGTGTCCACTTCCCCTTTGACCTGCCACATAATGACATAGCACAAAAGCGCTTGCCTAGCTGGACATGGTGATGAGCACCTGTAGTCCCAGCTACTCGAGAGGCTGAGGAAGGAGCATACCTTGAGCCCAGGAATTCAAGGCTGTGGTGAGCTATGATTGCACCATTGCAGTCCAGCCTGGGCGACCGAGCGAGACCCTGTTTCTAAAAATAAATAAATAAAACAAAAACAAAGGACCTTCTCAGAAGACAGTGCCATGCCCATGAACTTCCCAGTCTGCATAACTAAATAGGCCTCTTTTCTTTATGAATTATCCAGTCTCAGATATTGAGTTACAGCAACACAAAATGGACTAAGACAAGACCCTCCAGGGATTGGATGCTGCCCACCCACATTGGTAAGGGCAACCCACTTTTACTCAGCCTATTATTTAAATGCTACTTTCTTCCAGAAACACCTTCACAGATACACCCAGAAATAATGTTTAACCAAATATTTGGGAATCTTAAAACCCAGTCAAGTTGACACATAAAACTAAGCATCCGAATTCCCCCTTTTTTTCTCTAGAAATTTTTTTTGCAATGAAGTTTCCTTTATCTAACATTAAGGCAGCCACTCTTATTTTTCTTTTATTAAAATTATCATGATATATCTTTTTATACCTTTTTCTTTGAACCTGTCTATATCATTATATTTGAAGTGAGTTTGTCACACACAACTTAGAGAAGAAGCTTGTAGTAACTCACCCTGCCAACAACTGACTATTAGCAGAAATGTAATCATGACTTCTTAGAGCTTAAGTCTGCTATTCTGCTATTTTACTATGTTTTTCATTTTTTTTTTTTTTGCTTAATTTCTCTGATTCCTTTTACCTTCCTGTCTGTTGTGGGTTACTCAAACACTATTTAAAATTTCATTTTTTAAAACCTAAAATATGTTTGATTGTAATTCTTTATATAGCTTGTTTTGCTGTTTGCTCTAGATATTATATTATGTATAAATAACTTATTTTGGTCCACTCATGTCTTAATTTCAGCAGCTTGAAGTGCAGAAACGTTACCTCTTCTTTTAAATGCACTCTCCTTCATTTATAGTCTAATTACTTAACAATTTTCCTCTAGATACCTTTCAAAACCCATCAGACAGTTTCATATATTTTGCTTCAGTAGTTAAACTTAAAAATTTAATAGGAGAAGAAAAACATAATATATAAGCTCATATTTTTGTTTAATGTGTTCTTTCATCCTGAAGATTTAAAGTTCTTTATGTAAATTATTTCCTGTCAGTTTATAAGAGTCCTTTTGTCCTTCTTTTAGGGTATGCCTGCTAATGACAAATTCTCTTATCTGTCCTTCATTTGAGAATGTCTTTAGTAACTCCTGGCTTTAGAATTCTAGATTTATGTTTATTTTCTTTCAGTACTTAAAAAATATTGTGTCACGTCTTTCTGGTATCTATGGTGTTAGATTAAAAAAAAATCACTGTCATTTAAATAGATTTTTTTCCCAGTAAGTAAGCTGTTGTCCTTCTCTGGTGGCTTTCTAGATTTGTTTGCTGTTGTTGTTAACTTAAGTTTTTAGAATTTTAGTTATAATGTATTATGGTACGATGTTCTTTGGATGTACCATTTGGAGTTCCTTAGCTTCTTGAATCTTTGGGTATGCGTCTATTGCTAAAAGCTGGAAGTTTTCCACCATTATTTCTTCAAGTACTTTTCAGCTCCACTCTCTGTATTCTCCTAGAATTATGATGACATATATATTAGCTCTTTGTTTGTGCAGGGTGTTTATTGTTCCACCCAATGATGTTTGGTTTTTATTTTCTTAGCCTCTATTTCTCTCTGTTCTTAATAGTAGGCAATTTCTATCATTCTAACTTTTATTTCATTGATTTTAAAATTTTCTTCCTGGATTTTGCTGTTGAGTCCATCCACTTAAACTTTTAGTTCAGTTATTATATTTTTCAGTTTTAAATTTTTCACTTGATTCTTCTTTATATCTTTTACGTTTTTACTGAGACTTTCTTTGATGATGCTTTCTATTTTTTTCATTTTGTTTTCTAATGTGCTCCTAATTGTTCCTTGAAGCATTTTTATCATAGCTGTTTTAACATCTTTGCCACATAATTCTAGTATCTCTGTCATTTCAGTATTGGCATCTACTGATTGCTTTTTTATTCAGTTTGAGATCTTCCTTGTTCTTGATCTGACACATGATTTTTTTATTATAATATGATTATTTTCATTTTTTGTTAGAGGTCTCTGGTACCTATTTAAAATGTGTGTTTTTTGCTGTCTTTCCTTAACACTGCACTGTCAGTGGATTGGGATAAGGGGTGTGGCATTGCCTTATTTATCTCAAGTCAAGGTAGAAATCCAGGTTCCCCATTCAGGCTCAGTTAACACCCAAGGTGGATTCCTTTTTAGCGCTATGCAAGGGGAGGCATTCCATCTCACATGTGATCTCCGTTTATACCAAGCTGAAATTGGCTCTGTCCCAGGAGAACGAGGAGAGTCCTCACTTTCCACTAGGCCTCCTCGGACAACACCCAGTGGAAAGGCAAAGGCCTCATTATTGCCATGTAGGAGCAGAAACTCAGGATCCGCCGGTGATCTCCACTGACACTCTGAGGCAAGACCTCTTCTCTACCTCTTTCATGGTCTTCCCATGTTTGGTTCAATGCAATGTGCTGGCATTTCAGTTGCATTTAGTGTAAGTAATAAGGAAAAGCACATCTTCTCATTTTCTTGGAAGGGAAATGTAGCAGTGATATGCATCCCTAATATACTGTTATGTCAACAGACACACACACACACACACACACACACACACACACACACACACACATACACATGAACTTTTAATTCAGTTATATTTTTCAGTTTAAAATTTTTAATTTGATTCTTCTTTACATCCTTTATTTCTTTACTTAGACTTTCTTTGATGATGCTTTCTACCTTTTTCAGTTTTTCAAGTTCAGTGACTTTGATTAAAGTGCACACTGTACCCAATATCTGTGTGTGTGTGTGTGTTTGCTGGTATGTGGAAATGTTTTATTGAGTTGAAACCCAAAGATATTTGTTGGTATTGATACAACTTTTCAAAACACTTTATATCTTTTTCTAATTTGAGTTTTCTACTTTTAATTCATATTAAGCTGTTAAAAAATAAATTTTAAACACAATAAGGAGTCATATCTGTTCAAAAGTAACTGAATAATTTGGTAAGGTCTACTAGAAAGCCATCTGCTTATTTGTATTTATATGAAAAAGTACGTATTCATATTTCCTTTTTAAGTTCTTTGTTGTTAGAAAATCATTGATTTCTCTCCTTTTCTCTTCTTTGTTTTTTTTTTTTTTTTTTTGAAATGGAGTTTCACTCTTGTCACCCAGGCTGGATTGCAATGGCATGATATCGGCTCATTGCAACTTCTGCCTCCCAGGCTCAAGCAATTCTCTTGTCTCAGCCTCCCGAGTAGCTGGGAATACAGGCATCTACCACCATGCCTGGCTAATTTTTATATTTTTAGTAGAGATGGGGTTTCACCATGTTGGGCAGGCTTCTCTTGAACTCCTGACCTCAGGTGATCTGCCTGCCTCGGCCTCCCAAAGTCCTGGGATTACAGGCATGAGCCGCCGTGCCCCATTTGGTTTTTCTTAAAGAGATACTGTTTTATATATTTCTTCTTAAAAAAAATGTTTCTAAATGTATTTGATAGTTACATGATACATTTTATTCCACATTTCACCTTGGAATATCAGTAATAAAATATATTTTAGTTATTTATTCAAGAGAAATGAAGGGTCAAAGCACGTAAAAGTGGGTCCTGTCACTGACCCCAGGACATACAATGTTTGAGACTTGGAAGACTAGGTGGCTGTATTTGGCCAGCGGAGACCTGATATTCTCTAGAAATGTTAGGAAGCCTTGCCAGGGATGGTTTCCTTTTTCCTTTTTATTTTTTCTCTTTGTCCTCACAGATCTCCCATTTGTACATGTAATTGCCTGTTAAATAAAGCTTAATGGATATTAATAAGTTACAGAAAAGAAGAAGGAAAGTATGGACATGGAAAAGAATAAAAATTAGAGTTAATGCAATAAAGTAAAATATTTTAAAATGATCTTATATAAAATATAATTTCTTATTTCATCTCAATCCATTTTCACTTTTTAACTCTACTTAATTTGCATTTTGACCTTTCTTCCTATTTCCTTTTCACAATTGAAGACTCTAATAACCTACAAATTTTTGGTATTATTTGCAGTTGTGAGAAGAGCCCAGATTTGGGGATGATATCTTTTAAATTAGTCACGATAACCCAAATACCTGTCACCCAGTTGTCTAGTTCCCACATTTGAAGTAATCAACGTCCCTAAGTTCTTCAACACTTCATTCACTAATGCTAACCTCTTTTATAAGTTCCACTTTTGGTGGCATCAGTCATCAGGGAATGTAATCAAAGTGATGGGATGGCAGAATACTAGCGATGCCAAACAATGTACACATTAGTAGAGAGCACATCGGTAGATATTCCAATTTTGTTTTAAGTCCTGAAGAGTCTCCTATTTTCTTTATCAGATAGAAGAGATGTTACAGCATACATACTTGACACATTGAATATCTAATTTTAATGGCAAAGACAATCAATAATCTACCTGGACACAAGAAGCACTCAAGCTTGTAAGCTCAACACATATTGTCATCTCAAAATTTAAAGACCATTACCCTGTAAGCTTACTGTGTATCTGTCACTCAAACTTCAAAATGCCTTCCCAGGTCTCCCTAAACGTCCCAAAATGCAGCCATCTGAAACTCATTTATTTACAATTTGTCTCACTTGCCTGTAACACTCTCCATCATAATAAAAGTGTCTTTGATTTCTTTTCTTTTCTTTTGTTTTTTGAGACAGAGTCTCAATCTGTCACCTAGGCTGGAGTGTAGTGGCGCTACTTTGGCTCACTGCCACGTCTGCCTCCTGGGTTCAAGCAATTCTCCTGCCTCAGCCTACCAAGTAGTTGGGACTACAGGTGTGCACCACCATGTCCAGCTAATTTTATATTTATTTATATTTATTTATTTTGTTTAGTAGAGATGAGTGTTCACCGTATTGACCAGGCTGGTCTTGAACTCCTGACCTCAGGTGATCCGCCTGTCTTGACTTCCCAAAGTGCTGAGATTACAGGCATGAGCCACCGTTCCCAGTCTGTCTTTGATTTCTTATAGTTTTTGTATTTTGCAATATATTTGTGGTCACAACAATGTAAATATCCTGTAACTATCTCAGAATTATCTTGCCAAACTGGGCAATTTTTACACAAATAAAATATCCTCCACATACCTATGACCGAAGGATCTTCACAGATCTTCTTAGCAAATATATTCTAATTATATGTTAATGTATTATATTTTATATGTATTGTTTATATTTGCTTTTAGATTGTTGGCATGTGTTCTGTTTCCCAGCAGCAGATGCAGAGATGAAGTGTGGAGTGTGTAGTAGACAGAATAATGGTCCCCCACAGATATCCATGTCCTCATTCCAGAAACCTGTGAATATACCTAACATGGCAACACACCACGTGGACATGAATAAATTAAGAATGTTGCTATGGGAAGAATATTCTGGGTTGTCCAGGTGGGTCCACTGTAACCACAAGCAACCTCATAAGAAAGAGCCAGAAAGATCAGAGTGGGAGAAATACTGACGATAGTAGTGGAAGTTGTTGGGGTCATGAGCCATGGAAAGCAGGGAGTCTTTAGAATATGGACAAGGCAAGGAAACTGATTCCCTCTCACAGCCTCCAGAAGGCCTCTGTCCCTGTCAATAACTTGCCTTGGGAACTTCTGACCGCTAGTACCAAAAAGGAATAAATTTGTGTCATTTTACATCACTAAACTTCTGATAATGTGTTGCGACACTGTTATAGTAGGTAGCTAGACAGACATGAGCAGGGCAGGAGAGGGCTCCCCCTCTTACTGCTCCCCATGCCAGGAATGTCAGCCAACCATCAGGTGATGGTCAGGGGGTTGTTAACTGTCTCTCTTAGTTGCAGCCAGTGCCAGGGAAAAGCAATCTCCTAATAAACAGAAATACCCGAAGCTATTGATCAGCAGCCTCCTGATAAGATCTCAGGAGCTGGGAGAGTGGACTCACGCATGTGCACTAAGAGGAAAAAATGGCAGAGCTTAACTGGTCTATGACCTCCTAGGGACATTTGGCTGGTAAGGGAAGAACACCTCAAGTGAGCATGCTCCCAACTCCAGTGACCACACTGTGCATGCTCCCCTCCCAAGTGCCCGCAGGCAACTGTGCATGCAGTCAGCGCACTGCAAGGGAAGAATCAGGGAAGAAAGAAACCCAAGAATCTGGAATATGCCAACATGCTTTTTACTCAGGTTTAACCCTGAGTAAAACAGTTAAGCCCAGCACTTGATCTCAGGTCACCCAATTGGCCCTCTTCCAAATTTACTTTACTTTCTTTTCATTCCTGCCGTAAGCTTTTTAATACATGTTCCCTCCTGCTCCAAAACTTGCTTCAGTCTCTTCTTCTGCCTCATGCCCCTCAGTTGGATTTTTCTTCTGAGGAGGCAAGAATTGAGGTTGCAGCAGACCTGTACGGATTGGCCACCAATAACGGCAAAAACGGGAAACAATACAGGCTGCAAAAGTTGATTAGCCATAAGCATCTGTGAAGGGGAGGGAGGAAGCAGGATTGTGCAAAGACAAGCCTTGATCAGTACATCAGGGACCACGAGTCAGTATGTGGGACACTCCCAACCAGAGTGTCCCACATTACTCTGGTTGGGAGATGAGCAGAAATGGCCAACTTCGTATCCCCACTGGGTTCAGTAACCAGATGAAGCCTGTCCTGAGGAGACATGCCTTGAGTGAGGTGGCCCTTGGAGCCTATAGCAGACCCGCTCATCTGGATGCTGTCTGCCCACTGCACTGGCTGGAGTGGGACAGGAAGCCCTTCCTCGGAAAGGAAGAAGTCCTGGAAATCGATCTTGCTTAAAGAAGGCGTTATTTGAAAGTCCAGATGTCACATTACTGAAACCAGGTTCCAGGACCTGGGGAGGCTCAGCCTGCTCCCCAGTGGGCTGTGTCCTTCCAGGCTCTTGGTCTCTCACCCACCCAAGAATGGGAAAGAGGACCCTTCCGGGCTCGGTGCGCTTGTAAATAAATATTGGCCCCCAAAGAGTTTTTCAGAAAGTGATTTATTTAGGCAGAGAGAGAAGAAAAGGAGAAAGAAATGGATAGAGAGAAAAGCAGCTCCCAGGAGGTAGTGGAAGGGGATCCACAAAATGCAGTCTGCCCAGATGAGGGAGAAGGGGACTTTTAACTTGGGGATAATGCCTGCCCCATTCAGGTTTTTTTGGCCTATGAAGGGAGTTCCTTTACACTTCTGCTGAAGTGACTGAAAATTTGATTTTTTCCCCACGCGGAGAAAGTTAAAGACATCTAAGATCCTGGATGCCGACGTGGATGGAGGTATGGCACTAGGAAGTTCTTGCCTCTGAAAGTACGCCCCCTTGTGGACCTGAGAAAAGAATACATTCCCTCATTACCATGTATAGTCCAGCCCACTCCTGGAATCCACAAGAGTCTGGATTCCACACACATTCCTTTCTTTCCTATTGTGTAACAGCTGCCCTGCCTCCTCCTGGTGATGAGGTTACGTGACCTCTGTGATGACAATGAGTCCTCTTATGCCTGCTGATGCCTGGACACAGGAGCCCCAAATATCCAGGTGGCAGCTACAGTTTATAATTTAGTTCTGAAAGGTTTAAATGTTTCAGTACGGTCTAGAGTGAGGGGAGAGGACACAGCTCACAGCTGACAGTGCACACACCTGAGCAGGAAGGTTGTGTTTTCTATTTGCTGACCAGTTAAGCCCTCTCTCTCTCTCTCTTTTGTAAGAGACAAGGTCTTTCTCTGTCACTCAGTATAGCATGCAGTGATTTTATCATAACTCACTGCAGCCCCTAACTCCTGGGCTTAAGTATTCCTCCCACCTAAGCCTCCTGAGTACTGGGATTATGGGCACATTCCACGATGCCAGGCAAATTTGTGTTTGTGTGTGTGTGTGTGTGCGCGCGCGCATGCGTGTGTGTGTAGACAGCATATCACTATATTGCACAGGCTGATCTTGAACTCCTGGCCTCAAGAAATCCTCCTTCGTGGGCCTCCCAAAATGTTGGGATTATAGGCAACCCAGCAATCATTCTCTTAAAATAATCAGAATTTAAAGAAGGTCCTCTTCTAGGGATGGAATACCTTATCCCTACAAGTCTGGGACTAGGAGTGCAGGTGAATAAGTGATTGAGGGATTGGCATAGGCTGCATCACTTTTCATACTTCCTCACTGAAACTGCCCTGATTTTACTCCTTGCATGTCTGTGGCCTGCTCTTTTTTCATTTATTTCTAGTATGAAATATAAGTATCATTGTTTCAGTGCATTGTGGGTGAGGTCCAAGAGTGAAACTTAAAAAGTTTTCTCGAGCCTATTTTTGCACAGTTGTCTCTTCAGGACCCCTCCCTGAGAATATTGTCACCCACTCAATTTCATCCCCCTCCTTCTCACCCCACAGGAACCAGGCTACAGAGACTTTGGGATTTTCAAATCATTCTTCATAACTTTTGCCACTTCTGGAATCCAAATTGCTGCATTTAGATTTTGTAGTTTTTCCAGAATTGATTTTGGATGAGAGAGTCAATTTGTCCAGTCTATTCTGATGGCCATGCCCAGATTATGGACCCCATTACACTTTGATATGAATATGTCATTATTTTCTTAACTCTGATTCTTATAATATCAAGGATGACAGATAATGTAGACTACACAAATATCTCTTATTTGTAGTTGTAAAGAAAGACACTGCATACTGGTTCACCCTTCAAAAGTCACTGAAGATTGAAGGCCAAAGGATGAGAAAGAGCTAGCATCAATGATAGCCTTAGAGTGGGTTATCATTTAAGAGATATTTGTAGAGTGCTTATTCAAAGTGGAGACTATGTGGCTTGATTCCAGGTAAAATATGCAACCTCTGCTTGCGAAGAAATAGAACCAAATCGTCTGAGTGTACAGTTCATAATCTCAATTAAATTAATGGGTTGGTTTGTTTAGGTAGAGCAGAGTCAGTGGTGCAGTGTCTTTCTATAATTATAAAGTTAATAAAGACAGATCACGTTATCAATCGCTCCCATGGAACATAATCACGCTTTATAACATGAGAAAATTAGAAGTAACTACAATTAAAGGTAAACGTAAAGTAATAGAATTTCTGAGCTCAGTTAGAACCCTGTTAATCTTTTAACACCTTTAATGTCTGAACTTAACATCTGGTGTTATCTCATTCTAAAATTCTTCTTTCTGAGGTCAAAGCTAGCATGGAACATTTGCCTCAATTCCAGTAATTCTTACTGGCTTCTTATTTATTTATTTGTTTGCTTGTTTTTAAGTCTGAGATGGCTGGATTTTTATAAAGTTTTAAGTATCCATTAATTAATGAGACAACATTTAATTTTTACCTTCCTACCAGAAGTTACATTTATAATAAGAATTGTGTGGGAAAAGAGAAATAAGTTTGCAAAAACGTCATAATGTATTTTCACAAAATAATAATATAAAAGTCATCCAGCCAAGCACAGTGGCTTATGCTTGTAATCCTAGCCCTTTGGGAGGCCGAGGCGGGCAGATCTACTGAGGTCAGGAATTCAAGACCAGCCTGGCCAACATGACAAAATCCAATCTCTACTAAAAATGCAAAAAATTAGCTGCTGGGCATGGTGGCACATACCTGTAGCTGAGTCTCAGCTACTCAGGAGGCTGAGGCAGGAGAATCACTTGAACCTAGGAGGCTGAGGTTGCAGTGAGCTGAGATCACACCACTTTACTCCAGCCTGGGTGACAGAGTGAGACTCCCTCTCTCAAAAAAAAAAATGTCATTCAAGATATACTTCCAATGTGTGTGCCTGTATATTGTTTTGGACGAAACTTGAATCCAATCTTCACCTTTAATATACATGTCAGTAAATTTGCTTTTGTTTTACCATTGCTATACCTAATTCTTACTGAATATTTAATATAAAGACTATGGTTACAAACATGCAAATATGTTTTCCCCATTATTACCTCTTATAATATTAAAAAAGTGCCACCATGGGCATGATCCAGAAACAGTGCTAGCTTGATTTACTCAATATAGCACAGGCTGTTTAGTAAGGCACACCTAGACTCTAATTTCAGCTTTCACACTGACTGAACTAGACAAGCTAGTGTCCATGTGTTCGTTCTCTGTTTCCTTATCTTGAAAAAAATGATAATGCTTAACAAGTATGATAATGTAGACTTATGTTATAATGAAGCACATGTACAATAAAGTTTCTAACAGAATTACTTTGGTAAACAAATCACAAAATTTTCTTCCTTTTTCTTTGTAAAATATTTTAAAGTTTCTGAGTCTTTTGCTTGCTTAATCTGTATTAATCATATTTAATTATATAGCATATTTATACTGTATTCATCCACTCTCATGCTGCTATGAGGAAAATACCAGAGACTGGTTAATTTACAAAGAAAGGAGTTTTAATCGACTCACAGTTCCACATGGTGGGTGAAGCCTCAGGAAACTTACCATAACTGCAGAAGGCATCTTTTCACAGGGTGGCAGGAGGAAAAATGAGTGCGAGCAGGAGAAATGCCAGATGCTAATAAAAACATCAGATTTTCTGAGACTCACTCACTATCATGAGAACAACTTGGGGCAGACCACTCCCATGATTCAATTACCTTTACTTGGTTCCACTTGTGACACGTGGGGATTGTTATTACAATTCGAGGTGAGATTTAAGTGAGGACACAGAACTGAATCATATCAATAATTATGTATAATATTTATACACACAGCCTCTAATTTTTATACATCTTTTTAAAAGAATTTTCTGACAATTTTGAATTGCACAAAATTAAAAATTCCTTCTTAACTTGGAATGTGTGACTTTTTCACACTCAGATAAATATCACAGTTCAAATAAAATTTATAGTCTGTCCATAATTAGCTACTTAACCTTCTCCAAATACATAATATGTTTTTACTGACTCTGTGACTATTTGTCAATCTTACCCTGTAACAATGCATTTATTATTCAGTTACACATACATGTCCCTTAAAAACTCTGAGGTTTTAAATTACATTCTTCTTTTATTCATCTGTGTGTTCAGAAGAGAGTGCTAAAAAGAAGTAGCCATTTAGGGCTCAATCAATATCAATAAGATTGAGCACATCTTAAGCTCCTTATGTCCTACATCAATTTGAAAATCTTCAGTTAAAACTTTACTTTCTCACTACATTTAAATTTGTTTCACTGGCATCACAATTCATACACTTTTCTAATCTTGGAATCTCTCATAGCCCTCCATTACCATGTTTATCAATTAATTCTGTTATCTTGTCTTTAACATATTGTTACCCTCCTTGCCGTCACCTCTTCAAAATTCTCATGACCTTAGTTCATCATGTGTTAATATTTCATCTGAATTATTGTATTTATTTCTCTCTGACATCCATGATTCTAGCCCATCTCTTCCAATTGCTTATATCCTACCAATGCTCCTTGAAAAATAAATTACTTCTCATGGTAGATTACTTTCCAAGATGTTTGTCACAGGTTCTCCTATCCCTGTATGAATCCCTTTTGCAATGGGATATTACCACTCTTCTATTTAATGCTCTGTTTTCCCAATTCTTGAATCTGGGATGACATTGTAACTTATTTTGATTACTAGAAGGTAGCAGAAGTGATGTTTTGCAATTTCCAAGTTTAGAATTCTTGCACCTTCTGTTTTGCTGTCTTGGAACACAATGTTACTATATGAACAAACTCAGACTAGCCTGCAAAAACTTAAAATCACATGCAATAGAAACACACTGACCCAACCACAGCCTTCTAGACCAACCACCTTCCTTATAAGCTGCCATCTCACTAAAGCTACAAAAATGATCGCTGGTAAGACAACCAAAAGAACCATCTTGGACAAGTTGAGCCCAGGACAAATTGCTCTCCAATACAACCACGAGCAAATAAAATTTAAACCATTAAGAACTGGTGGTTTTTTACTCAGAAACATAATTGATGCAGAAGTTGGTTCCCAGAAATGGATGCTGCCACAACAAAAATCTAAAATTTGTGACATTGGCTTTGGGACTGGAGGCAAATAGATGCTGCTGGCCAAGCCTAGTCTGGTATCCAGGTTGTCAGTAAAGGCCGGCAAAGGAACTTGCTGAAGGCTGGAGAAAGGACAATTTGTGTCATGTATTACTGAATAGTTGGAAAAACCATTATCTGTGATGTCTTATCATATAGAACCCAGCTAAGGAACTATATAGACAGAATATGGAATATGTCACAGGGTGCTTCTATTTACAATAAATTACTATAAGCAAGTGATGAGCTAAAAATAAGAAAAATTTCAGCTTTCCAGTATAATAGAAAAGAAATATGGATGACATTAATATTTTTTAATTTGGAAAATAAAATTGTACTTATTTCTAGACACTTCAGACTGCAAGAAATTTTCATAGTAAGAGATTTTATTTAAAAAAAATCAAAACCTGGGTATAACTATGAAAAGCTTTATCAAGACCTAAAAATGATTTAAGGTGGTGCTGAGTAGACATTCTTAGCCAGGTGAAAGCCTTCTGAGAATATTTAGGATGATGTTTCACAATACACAGACACACCACACAAGGTAGAGAATACCAGTCCCTAATAAAATAATTGCTGGTCTGACTTTTGACTAATGAAATAATTTATAACCTGATACACAAAATGCCCTGTATTAATCTGGTCTCACATGGCTAATAAGGACATACCTGAGACTGGGTAATTTATAAAATCAAGAGGTTTAATTGACTCACAGCTCCACATGGCTGGGAGGCCTCGCAGTCACCACAGAAGGCAAAGGAGGAGCAAAGTCACATCTTACATGGTGGCAGAAAAGAGAGCTTGTGCAGGGGAACTCCCATTCATAAAACCATCCAATCTCATGAGACTTATTTCATACCACAAGAACAGTATGGGGGAAACTGCCCCTATGATTAAATTATCTCCACCTGGCCCTGCCCTTGTCACATGGGGATTATTACAATTCAAGGTGAGATTTGGCTGGGGACACAGCCAAATCATATCATTCCCTCAATTATTATAAGGGAGTTTTCCACATTGGACTAAAAGGGACCAAGAAATACTAAAAGGAAAAGGTTTTGGGTACTCAAGCTTCTATCAGTTGGACTTAGTTTGAGAAAGCTTTTTAGCTTTGAGTAAACAAAACCCAGTCCATTTCTTATAAATGTGAAACAATGTATCAGAGAACAGAGCAAAATCCAGATGATTTGCAGAGAACCATGAAAGATACGCATTAAGGAACCACATCTGAGGATAGTGACTTGGTCCTCATCCAGGAGCACTCCCCATTCCTGCAATATGAGGACCTTGCAATGGATGCCTGTCTGCCTTTCAGAACTGCCATGCACCAACTCATTGTCCTTGGGCAGTGCAGTGCTGCGCTGGGAGAATCTCAGTTGAAACCGCAGGTAAATGAGAATATGAGGAGCAGAACAAAACAAGTCAGGCTCATTTCCTTGGATCAATCAGCAGAGCCATGGAGAGCCATGTGAGTGATTCTAGGCAAAAATCAAAAAGCGAAAAACAACACAAAAACAAATACGGAGCCCATCATAGATTACGGTACCAGAGAATTACAAACAGACAAACTAACTCTTGTTTTAAGTCACTTAAGTTTTAAAGCTTTTTAAAATTGTTTTATTTTACTTTAAGTTCTGGGATACATGTGCAGAATGTGCAGGTTTGTTACATATGTATATATGTGCCGTGGTGGTTTGCTGCACCTATCAACCTGTCATCTAGGTTTTATGTTTTGCATGCATTAGGTATTTGATCTCCCTCCCTTTGTCCCCTAACCTCCCCACAGGCCTGGTGTGTGATGTTCCTCTCCCTGTGTCCCTGTGTTTTCATTGTACAACTCCCACTTAGGAGTGATAACATGCAGTGTTTGGTTTTCTGTTCCTGTGTTAGTTTGCTGAGAATGATGGCTTCCAGCTTCATCTATGTCCCTGCAAAGAACATGAATTCATTCCTTTTATGGCTGCATAGTATTCCATGGTATATATGTGCCACATTTTCTTTGTATAGTCTGTTATTAATGGACATTTGGGTTGTTTCCAAGTCTTCGTTAATGTAAATATTGAGGTAATAAACATACGCATGTGTGTGTTTATAGTAGAATGATTTATATTCCTTTTGGTATATACCCAGTACTGGTATTGCTGGGTCAAGTGGTATTTCTGATCCTAGATCCTTGCGGAATCACCATACTGTCTTCCCAAATTGTTGAACTAATTTACACTCCCACCAACTGTGTAAAAGTGTTCCTATTTCTCCACATCCTCTCCCACATCTGTTGTTTCCTGACTTTTTAATAATGGCCATCCTAACTGGTGTGAGATGGTATCTCATTGTGGTTTTGATTTGCATTTCTCTATGACCAGTTATGATGAGCTTTTTTTCATGTTTGCTGACCCCATGAATGTCTTCTTTTGAGAAGTGTCTGTTCATATCGTTGGCCTACTTTTTGATGGGTTTTTGTTTTCTGGTAAATTTGTTTAAGTTCCTTGTAGATTCTGGATATTAGACCTTTGTCAGATGGATAGAGCGCAAAAATTTTCTTCCATTCTGTAGGGTGCCTGTTCATTGTGGTGATAGTTGCTTTTGCTTTGCAGAAGCTGTTTAATTTAATTAGATCTCATTTGTCAATTTTGGCTTGTGGTGCAATTGCTTTTGTTATTGTACTCATGATATCTTTGTCCATGCCTATGTCCTGAATGGTATTGACTGGGTGATAATCTGGGGTTTTTATGGTTTTAGATTTTTCATTTAAGTCTTTAATCCATCTTGAGTTAAGTTTTGTGTAAGGTGTAAAGAAGGGGTCCAGTTTCTATTTTTTGACTATGACTGGTCAGTTATCCCAGAGCCATGTATTGAATAAAAAATCTTTTTCCCATTGCTTCTTTTGGTCAGGTTTGTGGAAAATTGGATGGTTGTAGATGTGTGGTGTTATTTTTGAGGTCTCTGTTCTGTTCCATTGGTTTATATTTCTGTTTTGGTACCAGTACCATGCTGTTTTGGTTACTGTAAACTTGTAGTATAGTTTTACTCATTGCCAGAATTAGTAATTCCTACATTTTCCTGTCCAATTATCAAAATATACCAGTTGACTTTTCCTCAGAATAGAGCTAAACGTCCTCTTACCCACAAGACCACTTTGATGTTGTAATTCACCCATTTGTCAAAATACACCCTAACATGTCTGTTGTCATTTTGTCTGCCAGGTACAATGTAAAATTTTGTTATGTGACTATCCAGTTGGTTAAACTCATAACCTTTGAACTAGTGTCAATAAAATGTCTGTAATTTAACAGGAGTATAAAAGAATTCTTTGAATTAAACCTACTACATTCTTTCTGTAACACAACTATATTTTGTTCAATTATCTTTTTACCACATGCTGAGTAAAATTTCTATTGTTTTTCCATCATGTAATTAGATCTACTTTTCATTTAACTTTGATAATAGCAAGAGTCATGTTTTCAGATTTCAAATTCTCTGTCTTTCTATACTGCACATATTAAGAGGCTATTCATAAGTCATCAGTTCTCTTAACTGTCTTGATGCTGATAAAATCGAAGCACTGCAGAAATTGTGAGGGAAGCACTAGTTGTAGAACCTCTACCTTATAAAATTACTATCCACTGCAGTCCATTGGTGTCCCTTTAGAAAGCCTCCTTAATAAGAACAGTAAGTAACTTACAGGCTGGTAAAAGCCATTTTTCAACCAGCCAAATCATGACAATAAAAATAAGTTCTTACATGGTTGGTGAAGTATACTGTTTATAGTAAGACAGATGCTTTCTCCAGCTTATTTGAAAAAAGAGCAGCATTTTTTGTTTGTTTCTATTGATGAGTGTATCCAACCATAAAAGATGCATTTTCTTGTATTTACCATTTCATTCTGTTGATCATCACCAACACACTCAACTGGGAAATGCAATTTCTAATTTGAATAGTTTTCAGAGCAAATTAAAAACAAAGTTTGACCTTTTTTAGGTCATCGAGATAAAATGAAAATACAGCTTACAAAAATACTTTATTAAGCAAAAAGATGGAAAGTATAATCTACAAATAGCCACTGAAAGTAGAAGCTTATCAGTAATCAGACTACATTACACAAGAGTAAATAAAGTAACTCTATAGATTTTCAATGAGAATACATAGCCAGAAGACAGTGATTTAAACTGAGGGCAGTTAACAACAGACTTTGTAGTATTGCTACTACAAAGAGGTATTTTTGTGATGATCCCTTTGAAGTTGTGATCCAGCTATCAAACATTTTGAAGAATATTGTTCATATGAAAAATAGAATTATCTAAAACAAAATCAGCAGGAAATTCAAACATCAAATTTTTTTTGGCTAAAAACTTAGGCCATAGGCATGACAATTTTGTTGTCTGAATTCTTCTGTGTCACCAATTCTCAGAAAATATATTATTTCAAGTAGAAATCATCAGGTATAATCATAAATGGAAAATATGTCAATATTTCCTTATAACATTCAACTGAGACTTTTAACAGCAAAATTGTATTTATATATAGCAGTGAATAGTGATTTAGGGAAAGATTACACAGAAAATCTGAGGATAAACAGAAAGCCATTTGCAACCATTCAAAATACTTTGGGTAATTATATGTATAACTTGTACACTAGCATTAATTTAATTTGCTCCTTGCCTATGAGGGGAGATAGTGTTTAACAACTGAAATGAAAATAATGACTTCCTCACAAAGTGGAACTATGTAATATCTTTAATTTACAGAGATGTGTGCGTGTTTGATAAGCAGTACACATTTTCTTAGGAAATCCAAATTAGTACTTAGAAAATCGGTGAGCCTGTACAAAGTGCACTGCTACTTCATGTGGACTACAGGAGAATATAGAGAATTAATACTCACTACTATTACATATCACTTTCTTTCTTGTTTTTTTTTTAAGCAGATAAAGGCTTGTTTTATTTTAATGGCTGATCTGTGTAATCGCAGAGCCCAGTATGTACAGACAAGGGGGGAGCTTTTATTTCTTGGTCTCTTCTTCCTTGGACAGAGTCTTGATGATCTTCTTGCCCTGGAGGCCTCTTCACTGCGCTTGTGTGCTTCCTTGGTCATAGACCTGCAGGGCCTCAGCCTGGCAGCCAAGAGCCTCTTGCAGGCCTTGTCTGCCTTCAGCTTGTGGCTGTGTTCCACGAAAATGCGCTTGTTTTTGAACACATTTACCTGCACCTTCAGGTATAGGCTGTGATACATGTGGCGATCAACCTTCTTAGATTCCCAGTGCCTTCTGAGCAGCTGGCACAGAATCCCCCGTCTCCTCACCCACTTGACCTTCTCTGCCATTTGGGCATTGGCTGTGCCCTTCCGCTTACCTATGCCCATGTGCTAGCCCTTCTAGGGGGCCAAGGTGTTTTTCCAGCATCGAGCCGGGACATAGGTACAGGGTAAGCACGATCAGCCCATCTTTGATCAGCTTCTGATCTGCTGACAGGAGTTGACACTGGCGATTTCATTGGCTCTCACTGGGGTCCAACCAGACCTTCTTTTTGCCACAGAGGACGAGCCTCTTCTGAAGCCTGAGCATACTCATGGCTGGGGCTGCAGCAGCCAAAGATACATACCACTTTGTAGAGGTTTTAATATCGCTGACAGCCAGAAATATTGTCTCTCTCTTAGACAGCTCTGAATACTAACATTTGTGGACATAAAATAATTTTTATTTATTTTCGAATGTCCTAATATCGTAAATCCATAGTCACGTGAAACAGAGAAAACTGGTTTGAATATGACAACTGGAGTTAAGAAGACATGACCAGCAATAAAAGATTTTCTAGAAATAATAAAACAGTAATTACAATATACGAGTGTAGGGGCAGCAAGACTCCACCACTGTCCTCTCAGGGTCTCGGCTGGGTCTGTTAATTAAATTGATGTAAAACAGATTCAGAGGAGAAAAGCATATAAATTTATTTAATAGAAGTTTCATGTGGCATCAGCGCCCTTATAAAGAAATGAAAACCTCAAATAAGGAGTCAGAGTTAGTTACCTATAAGCTGAATTAAACAAAGAATGGTAAACTGACAATCTGATAACACAAAGGGTCTTAAATTAGAGTCTTGGACAGATGAGGGTTCATTTAACATGGCTTGGTGTCGTACAGAATTCTTTTGGCTTCACCTTCCCATCCTTGATGATAGAACTGTTGCCTTTTTTCTAGTATAGGAAGGATACTGTCTACATAAGAATTTTATCTTTTACTTTTAAGATACAGAACAAAGCTCAGAGTGAACTTCTTGTACCTGTTGTTCTTCAAGTTCCTTTAATTTAAATAACCAATAACCAAGGTGAAAATTTTTAATTAAAATTTTAAGTTTATAATTGACACACAATAATTCTACATGTTTATATGGTCCAATGTACCATTTCTTTTTTTCAGAAATATGCATTGTATTTTTCAAAGGAATATTAAACTTTATTTATTAACTGAGATTCAGGAGTAATACATGCATGTTTGTTACATGGGTATATTGTATAATGATGGGGATTGGGCTACCAGTGTATCCATCATTCAAATATTGAACATTTTACTCAGTAAGTAATTTTTCAACCTTCACTCTTTCTCCTGTGCTCCTCACTTTTGGAGTTCCCAGTGTCTATTATCTCCATTTTAATGTCCATATGGACCCACTGTTTAGCTCCTACTTAAAGTGAGAACATGCCATACTAGATTTTCTACTTCTGAGTTAGTTCACCTAATGTAATGTCCACCAGTTCCATCCATGTTCCTGCTACAGACATGATTTCATTATTTTTCATGACTCCACTGTTGTAGTGTTTTAACACATGTATACATGGTATAATCAAATTTAGGTAATTATTATACTCATCACTTTCAACATTTATAATTTCTTTGTGGGGACAACATGCAAAAATTTCTAGCTATCTTAAAATGTATAATACGTAGTTAGTTGCTATAGCATATTTTTACCTTCTTCATTGAGCAAAATGCAATATTCTGTTTTCCAGGATTTTCTACCAGTAATGTTGAAATACTAATATTCTGGAATGTATTGTTAAAAAGTGAGGTATAGGTATCATTTTGTCCACATTCCATAATCAAAAGCTCCACCTGAGAAAGATCCATGGTCCAGCATGTTTCTTTATCTACTGGAGTCTCTCCAGAGATGATTACTAGAGGATAAGATTTTCATCGAGATAAATCATCCTAGAGGAAAATGAGTCAAGCTCTGAGATAATGTTTCTGGCTTTGAAAGAATCAGGGAAGGATGTGAAGGAATCTAGCCTAGGGGAAGAAAGTTAACCAAGTTGGAAGGATGGTATGGGAGTTAGAGTTACCAGCCTCTCCTCTAATTCTCCCCACTGTTTCCCTTATCACACTCTGAAACCTCATATTATTTTCCCATTTCTCTTCTCCCTGCAGTCATTCTAAATCCTCTAGAAATAATAATGGGGGCCAAACTGGATTTGGAGAAATACAAGTTATTAATAAATAAAAAAGCAATGTTTACCTTCACTAGCTACCTTACATAAATAAATGATTTTGAAAATCAGATAATTTAAAAAATGGGGTTAAAGTGTATTCCAAAAATTTTAATTTTGTTTCCTTCTAATTTTCAAGGCAGAATAAAGCTCACTATACAGGTCTAAAATACAGATGATTCAGATTTCAAATGTAATAGTGGAAAAATTGTATTACAGCAACAACATACTTGCATTTTACTGTTTTGAAAGGTATCGTATACCAGAATAGCTACCACCATGTTATAGAAACTCCACTGAGCTACAGCTAATCAGCAATATAGTTAAACATGTTTTGTAAGATTAGACAAACTTGTTTATATACACAACTAATCACAAAATAATTTTCAGTATGAAAGAATAATAAAAAGCAATGGCTTTGGATTCTGCTATGTTAATCAAGAGTAAAAATTTCGGAAGTCTAAATGAGAAAAGAATCTCAAGGTGTCCAGTGTTCTAAAATGATTCTTAGCTATTAAAAAACAAGCTGCTTTCGTATCTCAAAGGTCACAAATTACTCATGCACTACCCTATTCAGTTCAGGAGATCAAAAGGAGCAAGTAACTCAGCATGTCTTGCACTCCATTTGCTCTCTTAATAGAAAATAGCTCACAAAAGCTTAGATAACTTTTGTAAAATTTTTTCAGTATTCTGTGGACATAGAAAGAATTGAATTACTGTACAGTAATTGACATGAAAATAAATAGAAGATATCTTTATATTTTTAATGTTATGACTTTTGTGAGTTTTCTGAAAGTATAGAAAATTAAGAAAAAAAGAAACCATCAGTTGGGCGTGGTGGCTCACACCTGTAATCCCAGCACTTTGGGAGGCCAAGGCGAGCAGATCACAAGGTCAAGAGATTGAGACCATCCTGGCCAACATGGTGAAACCCTGTCTCTACTAAAAATACAAAAGTTAGCTGTCCGTGGCGATACCTGCCTGTAGTCCCAGCTACTCAGGAGGCTGAGGTAGAAGAATCACTTGAACCTGGGAGGTGGAAGAGGTTGCAGTGAGCAGAGATCCTGCCATTGCACCACTGCACTCCAGCCTTGCGACAGAGCCAGACTCCATCTCAAAAACACAAAACAAAACAGAACAAAATGCAAACCATTATCACATCTACAACAAACCTCCCTGGATGTATCTTCTCAAGGCTCTAAATATTGATAGCATTATATATTAGTCAGTGTAATAATGGTCCACCAGGACATGCAATGTGACATATCTATGAGGAGAAATAATATTAACAATTGTCAAAAATCAAACACCGCATGTTCTTGCTCATAGGCGGGTGTTGAACAATGAGAACACATGGACACAGGGAGGGGAGCATCACACACTGGGGTCTGTTGGGGAGGAAGAGGGGAGGGATAGCAGGGGATAGGGAGGTTCGGGTGGGATAATATGATGAGAAATGCCAGATATAGGTGATGGGGGGTTGGAGGCAGCAAATGACATTGCCATGTATGTACCTATGCAACAATCCTGCATGTCCTGCACATGTACCCCAGAACTTAAAGTACAATATATATATGTGTGTATATATATATATGTGTGTGTGTATATATATATATATGTGTATATGTATGTGTGTGTGTGTATATATATATATATATATATACACATACATATACATATATAAAGAGTCACAGACCATGAGAACAGAGAATGTGCTAGAGCAGGTAGTTCCTAAAGACCTTTCGTCTATTCCAGATATTAAAGATTCAGTTCCTGGATCATATGGAATTTCTGAGAGAAAAGAAAAGAGAGCAATTGAGACCTGCTAACATTTGCAGCTTACCATAAAAAATGGAGATATTTTAATATTGTAATCACACATAAAAGTATATTGGTGCACTTTGGGAAGCTGAGACAGGTGGATCACCTGAGGTCAGGAATTGGAGACCAGCCTGGCCAACATGGTGAACCCCTGTCTATTCTAAAAATACAAAAATTAGGCGGGCGTGGTGGTGGGTGCCTGTAATTCCAACTACTCTGGAGACTGAGGCAGGATAATCACTTCAACCTGGGAGGCAAAGTTTGCCTTGAGTCGAGATCTCGCCACTGTGCTCCAGCCTGGGCGACAAAGCGAGACTCTGTCTCAAAAAAAAAAAAAAAAGGACATTGATGTTTAATGGCCGAATAGAAGCCCTGTAAATACCAGAGCATCTTGGCCTTCATAAACATATTACTGCTCTATGCCAGACACCGTAGGGGTTTTAAGAATACAACAATGAATTACACATGGTTACCCTATTAAGGTAATAATCTTGTGGAAGAAATTATCAGGGTAGGTTGATAAAATCTGTAATGGAGGGTGTTCATGAATTTAAATGTATAGAAAAAGGAATAACTAATGCCCCAGGAGAAATAAAGTTGGGTCACACAAATGGGCATCTGTTATTGGTCTTGAGGAATATGTAGGAGTTTATTAAATAAAGGAAGAAAATAAAATCTTCCCCAGCAAGTAAAATCTAAAAGGAAAAATAAATGTATTAGAAGTGTTAATCTACTGAGCATGATTGAAAGCTGTTACTGAATTCAAGTATTGGGCCTGGTAATTATCAATGGCATTACTCTCCCAAACAAGACTGATCCATGCTTCTCCTCAGTTTGGCACTTTTTAAAGGCTATGAGGTAATATAATATAATAATATCCTGAGGTAATGTAATATGCACATGCAAAGAACTTCTAAAGTAAATATTAATATATTGTCAGAAAATATGTTAATGAAAAACACAGCCATTAAATAATCATATAAATAAATATGTTGTGTGTGTGTATATATATATATATATATATATATATATATATATATAGTTACCTAATGAAATAAAAGAAAATAATGTTACAAATTGATATGTTACATGATCTAATTTCTCAAAAAAATCAAAACAAAAATTTAAAAACCCTAAACACATATGCATAGGTAAAAAACATTAGCATAAATATACTCCATAGGGTTATTTTGTAGTAATGACATTTCGGATACTTTTTTCCTACCATACACATTTTTAAAAATTATTCTATAATTAACATGAGTTGTTTATTAAATATATACATAAATTTAAAAAGAAAACTACATTATTTTTATATGTCTGAATAAGAAGCATAAAATATGGTAATTAAAGCAGAGTCTGAAGTATAAGAGCAAGCCATTTTAATAAAAATAAATTAAATAAAGACATTATGTGTCTTAAATTATCCTATAGCGTTGATATGGATTCTCGAACTAGGTTTAAATATCTCTTTATGAAAATTTAATGGCTTTAGTACATTATGCAAAGTAGTTTTTTTCGCAAGTTCATCTACATTTACCATCCAAATTAACTCCATGCCATCAAAAATGTTAATTAAATTTCTTATGACTCAGTTTCCTTCTATTGCAGTTGTGAATAATATATCAAAACCACTCTACAGCTGTGCTGTGAAGACAGAATATAATTATGGTTATAATTTATACATATTCCTTGGAGTGTGTCCCTACCTGTTTCTCAAAATGCACAGCTCTCCTGGCAACAAAGTGTCCTCTCTGGCGAAACTAAAATGTCTAACAATATCGATTCTTTAATATTACATCTTGAAGAATGCTAGGGACTCTCAATAGATTTATCAGCATTCTTCCACAGTAGTAAGACAATTTCTTTACTATGTATTGCTTTAACACAAGTGAATAACTTTAGCTGTGAACTCCTTTATGAACAATTAAAGCACTTGGTTTCATTTGCTTCGTAATCATTACTGGCACTAGTCAGGCAGAAAGCATAAACATAGTATAAAGGTTTGGTGTCCATATATCCATGTCATAAAGGAGGGACAAACTAGAGGATGACTGAGTCTAGATTTAAAACATAATTGATGCAAAAAAAAAGTTGGGATATTAATTCAGATCTAAAAACTGGAAGCAGTGCCTCAGTGTTCGGAAGAAATAGTTTCTGGCTTAACTAGAAACTAAGGAATGCACATTAATTCTTATAGAAGAAGCCTCTATTTTACTATGTTTTGATATTAGCAGATGAAAATAAATCATTAAGAACTAAAGTGATTACAACTACTTGATAGAATCTAGTACTGGAAATCCTACCAAGTAGTTCTAATTAGAAGACTCACATCTAACAGAAGATACTGGTAATTGTGGAAGACCATAGTGTTCTGTTAATAGTATCTCTTAAAACACTACTACTCTTAAAACTTGAAATTTATATTTGTCTTATTTGAGTTCCTGCCACAGGATACTGACCCCTCAAGGCAAGGAACTGAAACCAGATCACCAGATTCAGACAGTGAGACTCCAGCTCCTTCATTACTCATATTATTTCCTTACCCCTCCGTAATTTTTGTTTTCCCACAAGTAGCTGCATTCTTTTCCTGCTACATAAACCTCCAATTTTAGTTGGTTGAGAGAAACAGATTTCAGCCATTTTTCCAGCTGAAGTCACCCAAATAAAGTCACCTTATTCCCTGGCAATACACACTGTCCCATTGGCTTTCTGTGCAGTGATCAGTGGGACCTCCATGGAACCTCTGGCATTTCAGTAACATTTCCACTCTGATCTCACCCCAGTCTCTCTCTGTGTTGTCTGCAAACCAGCTCACCAGCCCCAAGGCTGTTATTCACCCTCAAGATGTCCTATATTTGCTCCTTTTTGAGAGCGCTGATACATCTTATCTCTCCTCCAAGCTAATCTCCCTCCTTAGCAATTTCTAAAATGCCTCTCTTTAGGTTTTGATTCAAAGAATGCTTCCTGAACCATGATTTCTCTCATCAATGCTTATCCCCAAAGTCATGCTGAATACCTTAGTATCCAACAGTTCTCAGGAGAGCCCCAAAGTCCTAACCAATTTAAATCCAGTCTGTTGATTGCTGCTAGCGGTGCTGTGAATCTAAGACAATCATCTATTGCTTACTTTTGAATTTATATTGAATGGACACAGCCTATTCACAAACTAGATGAGGAAAATGTCAAGATGCACAGACTGAAGGCGTCATAGCCAACATGTGTCACAGAATGGTTTTGCTGAAATTTAAGACTTTTGGCCAAAGTCAGTTTTTTGTTACTAATTAGTATTATTTGATGTGTGTAGAATGCCCTTCTTGCATTTGCTGATTTTAAGTGACTTTAGCTCAAAGTAATCCTTATGTCAAAGTGGCATGTTTTGGGAAGTATATTTTTGCCACTCTTCAATATCAATTTAAATTGGCACTCCTAGAAAGTTACCTCAGGTGTTAATACATCACCTATGTCTTGTTACTTGTGAAATTGAGAAGGCTATCTAAAAATCCAGTGATAGGCTAGAAAGATCATGAGTCAATTTTATGGTTGACAGAAAAATGTAATGATTCCTTTCAGAAATTTCCTAGAAGAAACATTTGATAATTATTGGTTTCAACCAAATATTTGATTATTGGAATTAGTTTCACAATTTTATTATTTGTTTTTGGAACAAAAAGAAATCTTTGTTTAAGGAAGAAAGCATACGTGTTTGTATCACACAATTCACAAATATTTTAGATAGACATTCCTGGTTAAAGGAAACTGACACACATAACCTCAAGAGGACAATATCAAAATTTATAACAGAATGTTTCAGAGATGCAGTTTCTTGTGTGCGTGTGTGTGTTTTAATTGCAGAACTTTTTTTCTGTCTGTATTCTATCAACAATTTTTACTGAAGAGCTATAAAGGGAGTTACATCTTCAAATCTAACATTTTATGTATCTTTAAATATTTATTATAAATTGAAAATGTTTAATTGTATAAATTTATGGGGTATAAAGTGATACAATTTATGAATACAATGTGGAATAATCAAATCAGGCTAGTTAACACGTCTATCACTTCAAACATTTCTTTTTGTGGTCAGAACACTTGCAATCTACACTCAGCAATTTTGAAATGTACAATATTCAAATGTTAACTGAATCACACTGTGCACTAAATTCAAGGACTCTAACATTTTAAAATAGGATATGAGAACTGAAATTATAATTCCACTGTCTTCCTTTCTATCTATACTGAATTGAATAAAAGAACACAAGAGATTTGCAATTTAGGGGTTAAAAGAAATGAGGCAAGTGGCAGGGGAAAGTTGGAAAGACATTTTTACTATCGAAAATAGAATAACCTACAGAAATGCTTTGTTGAACTGCTGAACAAGCAAGAATTTTGCCATCTTGTTGGATAATCTACTGATTAAAAAGTATTTCTCCACGTAGGCAATCATTTGTATCTGTTGCCTTGGGCAAGGTCTCCATACATTTCAAGTTGTACTTTAAACTTCCTGCTAAAGACAGGTAGAATGCATCAAGTCTTGTCTGTATCTTCTTTCTTGTGAAATAATCTACCACTGAGTAGTTCTTGAATATTTATTGGAGTGTTGTGAGGTTCAAGAGACAATTACGTGATTTGCTTAGCTGGAAATGAGACACTGATCAATCAAACATTCTTTGTCCCTGATTTAAATTCAATCTAGCAACTTTAACAGAGGCTGATTTTAATAACATTTGTAAAATTCATTTGTTTTACAGCAAAAAATTCTGACTTTGGTTCATTAGTTATTTACATGTAGTATTAAAGGCACACACCACAGCAGGATACTGTACAAATAGGGCATCATTTCCAAATGCTTAGAAAATTACACATTGACAATTTAGGTGAAAATAAAAGCATTCTTGATGCTCTGCTAAGGTTATCAAAGAGACCTGGCAATACCTACAGAATAAAAGTACTTGGATTTAAGGACATTATGCTGAGTCAAACTAACCATTACCCACATCTGCCCACTCTTATAGTCAATCATAAATACTTACATATGAGTCCACCTGTGCATGAACTCCCAAGTAACCCCACCAGCACTTTCTCTCACTGTCACACACACACACACACACGCACACACACTCTACATCAACAAATAGAAATTAAGTACTTTCTGTTTTCTAGGCTCTGTGCAAGCAAAGAATAATGAAAAACAACTTGTGCCCTGAAGGGCTGATAGCACAAAGAGGTGAGAGGCATGTGAAAAATGATTTTTAATGAAGGGATGAGTACAGTGACATGCATCCAGGTAGGGCAGAAGTAGAAAGTGGGGTTTTGTAATTTCTTAAGGGTGTTGGTGAGTTTTACAAGAAACAAGTGTCCATATGTGTCTTTAAGTGAGGAAACATGTAGAGTCATTTTAAATTGAACATTCTGAGAGAAAAAACCAATTGTGGCTGTCAGGTCAGAAAAAGCTTCCATGGAAATAGAATAGTGTTCAATGTCTTGAGTAGACAGCTCTATAAGCTGAAAACATTTGCTAAATTAGTTACTTCTATGAATTCTAAGATAGACTATATGGCCGAAAGCCAGTCTCAAAATCGTCAATTTTATTTTGCCCTGGTTTAAATAAATCAATTATTGCCTTTATTATTTTCTACTTTCTAGTGTTAGTTTGGTACTTCTTTAAAATAACCTCTGTTGCAAAGAACATATTAGTCTTTCTTAATTAAATTAACATTTCTATATGTATGTTTGGTTTTGTGTCATGCATTATTTATATATGATTTGTAATCATTTTGTACACAAGAGTAATGTGTGATCCTCATATACATTTATACTTATATATACGTTCTTTGTTCTTTTTAAATTTCAAGCCATCAGTAATTAGTCTTTAAAACTATATTGTATTTTTAAATACACAGAAATAAAATTTTTTAAGAGAATATATAGATACACATCTGTAAATGTTATTATGCAGATGTATATACATAATATCTTTATGTCATATTGATGGCTAAAATCCAGGTTCTTATCTCATGACCAGGAAAAATTAGTCATGAGGGCACATTGAAAGGTGCAGAGAGCAGAACTTATTAAAAGAAAGCTCTTAGCAAAAAAAAAACAAACCAATAACAAAAAAAAAAGGGTCCTGCCCACAGGCTCCCACCTCACAGATGAGCTGAAGAGGCCAGGCTCCTCCTCCCTGCATATGGCAGGAATTCCTGGTGGCTCCACCCAGTTCTTACAGTTTGTAAGTGGGCCCTTAGTCTGAGCCACTCCACACTGATTTATTTCCCTTACTGTGCATATCTTAAGAGAGATAATTTTTCACTGTCTGCATGTTCAGGCAATCCCCCTGTCCACAATAACCTGGGCAGCATTTGGCTGCTTCTGTCTCTATCATTCCCCGCTCTGAAGAAGTACATCTAACTGTCATTAGAATAAGGATAAAGATGAAGATGATCTTAACTGCTGCCTGCTGGCAGGGGGCGCTATTTGGGAAAAAGGCAGTCAGATCTCCCTCAGAGGCCTATCTAAGGGTCACTGGCAAAATTGGCCATTGTCTGAGGCTCTGGAGGCACGACAGTTTGGAGTTTGATGGGCCTGAAGGTGAGAAGAAACATACTGGGCTATGAGAAAACACGTATCAAAATGAAACAAGTTTTGCGGGGTAAGGAAAGCTCAAATGTCCCAAGGCCTTTTACCCATTTGCACAGGGAGAGGGAGGCCAAAAGCCCAGCTGGTTAAAAAAAAAGAAACAAAAAACTGTTACCCCTTTGCCAGCATGTCAGGCTTCTGGGTTCCCTTTCCCTGAGCCAAATTCTAAGCCAATCAGTTTAAGGTTTGGGAAGTTAACTTTGCCCAGTTTGGAGGATGCATCTGGGCGGATAGTCCTGTATTACAGAGACACAATTACCTGTCAGTGAAGAGAGGACAAAGGAGGGGAAAGAAAATAAGAAGGGCCTTTTAATCAAAGGAGTCCCAGGGTTAAGGATGCATTTGAAAGGGGTACAGATTGAAGATGAACAGTTAATTCTCTAGAAAGAGGGGAGCAAGCCATCCCAGTTTCCTTTCTCTTCCTTGTGAATATGTGGGCTATGTGAGGGAGACAACGTGAAGCATTGCTCTTTCTCTCTTCCATCATTATATCCCCAAGTCCCAGCTACCACAACAGGGTGCCACCCATGGGTGTCACGTGGCTTTCACTCAGGTTAACAGGGTGCCGGGGGGCGGTGGGAATTCAGTCTTCCTCCAACAAGGGAGAAGAAAGGATGTCTTATGACATGCCCAGGTAACTGGTGGCTATAGTTACGCTTGCTGAAGTTTGGGTGCATGGGGCTTGGCTTTGGTTAGCTCCTTTGGTCTTACTTTCACAAAGGAAACCTTCGGGTGATGGATACTCTATTTATTCCAATCACCTGGCAGGATTTGCAACATAATTGCTGAGAACTAGAATATTGATCCAGATTTTTACATTACCCATTCCTTTTGTTCCTTCCGAGCTGCAGTTGGAGACTGCTGGTTGGTTCACAGGAATAACCAGGGTTAGTCTAAATTGTAGGCAAGAAACTTAAAAACAGCTAGTGAGTCTAGAATTTAACGACAAATGTATGTTAAGTTTTGAAACATAATGTATTTCTCTCCAGTCCTCATTTTCATTAAAAATAAATCATGATAAGAATGAGTTGTTTGCATAATAGACTTTAGTCTTACACTGGGCCTGATTCTTTGCATAAAGTGCAGCAATTATCATTGTTTTTACATAGGCTTTTTAAACTGGCGTTCATGGAATTCTGCTCCACAGGGAATCTTAGATGGGATTTTTGTTAAAGTTAAGCCCAGCCATGGGTTCGTGCCCCTGGGCCTGTTAGAAAGTGACATTCTTTACTCACCTCAGGTTAAGAACCCTGTATGGTGACTGTGTAGACAAGATATGGGGCTGAGGCCAGTTTTCCTATGGGGCATTTATTGGCTCTGCAAGTTGACTCCTTAAAGGGAACCATACCCTTCCAGTCAAAGCCTCGGTAAAACAACCGGTTTCTCTAATTGCATGCTGTTGCAAAAGAAAACGGACTATGGCACAGATGCAAACAACTATATTGCCGTAAGATAAGAATACTCACAAACTAGTTTTCAAATTCTGGAGAAGCCAGGCAGAGAGAGAAACAAATATGCTCCAAATTTTGTTCATGGGAGTGAGTATAGCTTTCTCAATTATTAAAGGCTGTAAAAGCTCCAAGTAAGTTTTCTTAACTCTGAAAAAAAAAAAGATCAGCAATGTTCTGAGCAAAAGTCAAAAAGATTTCTTCAGTTTTCTATTATTTTAGTCCATTTAGTTAACTCTTGTTCTGCTTGATATTCATTAATGTTTCAACACTTTATGAGTCCTGTACATGTTTCCTTTATTCTAATGTCACAATCTCCAAAGTTATCAGTGTGCTGTTGACCAGTTTGCTTGGTTGGCATGAACAGCTGGCCTATGAGGTCCTAGACGTGCATCCCATTTTAAGATGTCCTTCTTTCTGACAGAGCCATGCAGAAAGACATGCAAAGCACCCCAGACTGGCTGTAGCTTAAGACCAAACTGACGAATCCCTTTTCATAATTAAAACTTTACAGAGAATATAAACAATGATAATTGGGGTCCTGGCCTAGTCAAATGTTTTCTAAAAGGGGAAAAAAATGTCTCTCATGTAAAAATTAACTCTTGGCCTAGTGGAGAAAAGAAAGAAAACAACTTGAAGTGCAGGGCTATGTTAACTGCTGACAGGGTGAAGAAAAGTTAAAAAAAAAAAAAACAACAGCTTAAAGTTAAGGAATGGAAAGATGCCTGGGGGAAGAACCTCTTATTCCTATACAGGGCTTCTCCAACAGGGAGAGAAACTTTTAATTGCTTTTGCACTGAGCTGACCCTCTCAGCTGTGGGAGGGGAAGACGCTGTGGACCTATGGAAGGAAACGCTGGCCAGCCTGCTATATGGGATCCTTGGGCCATGTGCCCAGACCCAGCTGAAAGGGGAGGTGGGGTTGGGGAGCTGCCATTCACCTGTTCTTCCCACATGCCTGCCTGCAGTCATCAGGGTAAGGAAAAGATAGGTGCTGTTATAGTCCCAACAAGAAGGAAAATGCCATAGAAAATACTGGGTTGGGCCAAGGCAGACATTCCTGGCAACTGAGACCAATAGGGCTGGGATGGGTGGCAGTTTCCTCTACCCTCAGAAGAAGTCCAAGGATAGAAAGGCTCAGAAACAAAAAGGGAAAGATATTGTTTAGTTTGTATCTTTTCATGTCCCCATTTGTGCCACCAAAATGATGCAGGATTTTTACTTCTTAGTTCAGCTAAAATCCAGGTTTTTGTCTCATGACCAGGAAAAATTAGGCACGTGAACACATTGAAAGGTGAGGAGAGTAGAATTTATTAAAAGAAAGTCCTTAGCAATAAAAGGGGTTCTGCTAATAGGCGCCCACCTCACAGTTTGAATACCAGGCCATAATACATGAGCTAAAGAAGCTAGACATGTCCCCCCTGCATAACGTGCAAATTTCTGGTGGCTCCACCCCATTCTCCCAGTGCCAGGTGGGTCCTTATTCTGAACCACTATACATTGATTTATTTTTCCTACTGTGCATGTGATAATGGATGGAATTTTTCACCATTTGCACATTTAGGCAAGCCCCCTGTGCACAATGACCTGGATGGCATTTGCTGTATACTGTCTCTATCAATACTAAATATACATAGATGATGCTATTCATTTTTCTGCCTTTTTATCTTTTATGCTTTAAAGTCTTTCTTTCTTCTTCTATGTATAGATGTGTGTGTATTTCTATCAAAGAAAAAGAAAAAATATTTTGCTACTTTTCATTTTTCTTCATGCAACTCATGTATACACTTTCTACTATTTTATTATAATAGTTCTCTTTAACCAAAAATATATTTAACTCTCAATTACATGTGAAAAGTAAACATAACACTATGTCTATCCTTTAACTCAATTTGTCAACATGGAAAACATGAATTTAGTAAAATAACATGCCTAGTAAGAGGTGCTTTTGAGGGAAACTACACATTTTCAAAGAATAGAAATGAAGGACAAATAATTGTCAGTTAATGTTACAGAATTCATCAAACTGATCTAGCATTATCTAAATTATAGTTGCACTGCAGAAAAATATGTGTTTTTCACTTTCTTACAGGCTGTTTTCCAAAGCTTCCTTATTATATTGTAGTGATAATCTGTTTTGTTTTGTTTTGTTTTGTTTTTGTCTGTCAAGAATCATTTTCTTATTCCCTTTAGGAATTAAACTCTCCACTCTTCCTAAATTGGCATTTCAGGTGGAGCTAACCTCACTACCACCCTCCCACATAACAGTCTTGGCTCCCTTGTGATTAAGTCCTATCCAGTCAATGTATTTCCCTTTCTCCTAACCTCATCTGATTTACTATATACATGGGTATTGATGTGGTTTGGCTGTGTCCCCACCCAAATGTCATCTTGAATTCCTACATGTTGTGGGAAAAACCTAGTGGGAGGTAATTGAATCACAGGGGGAAGATTTTCACATGTTATTCTCATGATAGTAAATCAGTCTCATGAGATCTGATGGTTTTATACAGAGGAGTTCCCCTGCACAAGTTCTCTCCCTTTGCCTGCTGCCATCCATGTAAGATGTGACTTGCTCCTGCTTGCCTTCCACCATGATTGTGAGGCCTCCTAGCCATTTGGAACTGTAAGTCCATTAAAACTTTGTCCTGCATAAATTACCTAGTCATGAATATATTTTTATTAGCAGTGTGAAAATGAACTAATACAGTAAACTGGTACCAGTAGAGTGGGGTGCTGCTGAAAAGATACCCAAAAATCTGGAAACAACTTTTGAACTGGGTAACAGGCAGAGGTTGGAATAATTTGGAAGGCTCAGAAGAAGACAGAAAAAATATGGGGAAGTTTGGAACTCCCTAGAGACTTTTTGAATGGCTTTGACCAAAATGCTGATAATGATATGGACAAAGAAATCCAGGCTGAAGTGGTCTCAGATGGTGATGAGGAACTTGTTGGGAACTGGAACAAAGGCAACTCTTATTATGTTTTAGCAAAGAGACTGGCAGCATTTTGCCTCTGCCCTAGAGATTTATGGAACTCCGAACTTGAGAGACATGATTTACCATATCTGGTAGAATTTCAAGATGTAACTTGGGTGCTGTTAAAGGTATTCATTTTTAAAAGGGAAACAGAGCATGAAAGTTCAGAAAATTTGCAGCCTGACAATGTGATAGAAAAGAAAGTCTCATTTTCTGAGGAGAAATTCAATCTGGCTACAGGAATTTGCATAAGTAATGAGGTGCCAAACATTAATCGCTAAGACAATTGGGAAAATATCTTTAGGATATGCCCGAGGTCTTCATGGCAACCCTTCCCATCAAAGGCCCAGGGGCCCTGGGGAAAAAAAGTGGTTTTCTACTCTGGGACCAGGGTCCCTCTGCTATGTGCAGCCTGGGAACATGGTGCCCTAGAACCTAGCAACTAGGATAAAAGTTGCCAATGTAGAGCTTAGGTCATGGCTTCAGAGGATGCAATCCCCAAGCCTTGGCAGTTTTCAAGTGATGTTGAGCCTGCGAGTGCACAGAAGTCAAGAACTGGGGTTCAGAAACCTCCACCTAGATTTCAGAAGTGTATGGAAATGCCTAAATGCCAAGGCAGAAGTTTGATGCAGGGGTGGGGCCCTCATGGATAACCTCTCCTAGGGCAATGTGAAAGGAAAATGTGGGGTGGGAGCCCCCACACAGAGTCTTGACTGGGGCACTGCCTAGTGGAGCTGTGAGAAGAGAGCTACCATGCTCTAGACCATAGGATGGTAGATTCACTGACAGCTTCCACTGTGAATCTGAAAAAGCTGCAGACACTCAACACCAGCTTCTGAAGACAGCCAGGATGAAGGCCATACCCTGAAAGCCACAAAGGCAGAGCTGCCCGACTATGGGAACCCACCTCTTGCATCAGTGTGACTCGGATGCGAAACATGGAGTCAAAGGAGATAATTTTGGAGCTTTAACATTTGACTGCCCCTGTGGATTTTGGACTTTCATTAGTCCTGTAGCTTCTTTGCTCTGGCCAATTTCTCCCATTTGGAATGGCTGCATTTACCCAATGCCTATACCCCTATTGTACCTAGGAAGTAACTAGCTTCTTTTGATTTTACAGACTCTTAGGCAAAAGGGACTTGCCTTGTCTCAGATGAGATTTTGGACTTTGGATTTTTGAGTTAATGCTGAAATGAGTTAAGACTTTGGGGGACTGTTAGGAAATCATGATTGAAATGTGAGAAAATGAGATTTGGGAGGGGCCAGTGGTGGAATGATATGGTTTGACTGTGTCCCCACCTAAATCTCATCTCGAATTCCCATGTGCTATGGGAGGGACCTGGTGGGAGGTAATTAAATCATGGGGACAAGTCTTTCCTGCACTGTTCTTGTAATAGTGAATAAGTCTCATGAGACTCATGTTTTATAAAGGGGAGTTCCCTTGCACAAATTCACTCTTTTTGCCTGCTGCCATCCATGTAAGACATGACTTGCTCCTCTTGCCTTCTACCATGATTGTGAGGTCTCCCCTGCCACTTGGAACAGTAAGTCCATTAAATCTTGTTCCTGTATAAATTACCCAGTCTTGGGTATGTCTGTATCAGCAGCAGGAAAACGGAATAATACAGGCATGCAGCCTACACTTGGATATTCAGAGTCCATTCCAACACTTTTATAGAAATTATTGGGAAATAAAAATCAGTCTACCTGCTTGAACTAGTAGGTTTTGACCTGGAGTAAACTCTGTTATCTCACCAAAATAAAGGGTGTGATTGCCTGACTGTAGAGCTAGTTCAGGAGAAAGCAAATGATGAAGATCCGTAAAGACAGAGTATAAAATGTGGACATCTAGATATATCAGTACCAGAAGCCAGTTTTTCTATGGGATATTTCTATATCAAGGCCTCGATAAATAAACACTTCTCAGATAACTACATTGTGCAGGTAATATACAAGATAATTGAAACAAAATGATAAGGTATGCAGATCTCCGTATGTTCTCTAGTTGAGAAAGAGGAATACATGAGCATTTAAGTTCAGTAGAGTTTTTAAGTATTATGATAAAAATACATGCAAAACACAGAGAGATCAAAAAGATAGAGGCAGTCGAACAAGGTAAAGAGAATTAAAAAACAACCTATAAGGTCAGGTATCGTGTCTCACGTCTGCAATCCCAGCACTTTGAGAGACCGAGGTGGGTGGATCACAAGGTCAGGAGTTTGAGACCAGCCTGGCCAACATGGTGAAACCTCATCTCTACTAAAAATATAAAAATCAGCTGGGTGTGGTGGCTCATACTTGTAATCCTAGCTACTTGGGAGGCTGAGACAGGAGAATCACTTGAACCTGGGAGGCAGAGGTTGCAGTGACCCAAGATCATGCCACCACATTCCACCCTAGGCAACAGAGCAAGACTCTGTGTCAGAAAAAAAAAAAAGGCCTATAAAACTTTTACACTTTATTAGATTCTCAGTAGGCAATCATAAAGCAAAAACATGTAGAGGATGCATTCTCTGTGAAAGAAGTTTTTAAAATATACTGAGGCAGGGGCAGCAGAGGTCATGTAGGAAAAAACCCACAGGTGTTTAATTTTGTTTTTCAGGTTGTTATACCTTTAGAATAAACTTTGTATTATAACCTTTTGATTTATTTATTTGACTAGCAGAAAATGTGACACTCAGAATGCCTAAACTTTTCCCAGATCAAAAAATTTATCACACGCATAATAATCATTGTAAAATAGAGAGGTCCAAAGGCAGCTTACATCTAAAATCTATACTGTGAAACAGCTAAGATTTGTGGAAAATAATGCATTAGTTTTTGTAGTGCCTTTCAGAGTGAAATTTATAGATTTGGAAATAAACTGACATTTTTCTTACCAACAGCAGTTGAAAATAGCAGTGTTGATTCATAGAATGGACAACTATATACATGATTGAAGAACAGCTGTAAGTAGTTACAGCTCATGGTCTGTCAGGAATACAAAAGTTCAGAAAACAAAATTGTTCCAAAGATGCTACAAAATTTTGTTAATGAGACTGCATTAATAGTGGAAGATTGTGATATGGTAGCTAAATTAACTAACTGTTCTAGGAAATATCTACTAGGACGTATTATTTTGCCTCGTAGTATCACTGTTAATATGAGGACAACAGATTGTGATCTGTTGTTTTTGAAGCATCAAATATCATTCTGTGTGGTTAATCATGTTGACATATTCTAAAATTTATTATGTTGGCTATATTAATCTCCTTAGGAAATCAGTCTTATGTATTACCTTAGGAAATTAATCATTAATGGTCCTATCAATAGGCAATTCAGAGAAATTTAACTATGACCTTTATAAATAGGTATGAAAGAGAATGTGCTCTATTCTTAGTATTTAGAGGTCATGTGAATGGATCACATGTTATTCAGAATGATCTTTATTCTTTCTGCTCCAAGTAGGAACAAGAGTGAGACTAATGACTAAAACAAACAAACAAAAAAAAATGGGCTATATTAGATTACCTCTGGCTCCTAAAGGAATTAGATGCTCTTACTTCTTTAAAGCACCTAGTTCTAAAATCAGCTAAATCAGTGATCAATGTGGTAAAGATGAATCTTTGCCATCCAAATTTAATGAATATATGTGTGTGTTTAATCGGAAAGATACTAATTACTCTGATTTTTAGTCTGAATTAGGTAAAAAATTAAGTTAAAAATTTCAATTCAATCAAATTATTTAATAAATTAAGTATATTTAGTTTGTATTTAGTTTAACATGGATAAATTACATAACCTTAAAAGCATATATTTTACTTAATTTTTACTTTTGTTTATGGATACTTTATGTGAACATTCATTAAAGGATAAAATATGGAGCAGTTTTTAAACAATTATACAATTAGACAAAATAGAAAAAAAACACACTTTTCTGACATTCAGGGGCAGGAAGAGAAACCAAGAAAGTGAGTTCTACCATTGCCCAAGCTCCCTGCCTGGTAGCAAGGGTTTTACTGCTTTTTGTGGAGGAGAACTCCAACAGAGCCCAGCTATCCTGTTAAGTTGAAGTGAAATAAATTGGGGTTTGGGGAAACTAGAAAAATTTCTAGTTGGGGGTCGAAAAATTCTACCTTCATTCTCTTAGGTTTCCAGTCTAAGAATTAAATTGATATAAGATAAATTAACAGGAGAAAGGCATAGAAATTGACCTAATACAAGTTTTATTTGGCATGATAGCTTTCATTAAAAAATGAAAGAGCCAGGCATAGTGACTCACACCTGTATTCTCAGCATTTTGGGAGGCCAAGGCAGAGGATTGCTTGAAGCAGTCTGAAACTAGCCTGGACAACAAAGCAAGACCCTGTCTTTACAAAATAAAAATTAAAAATTAGATGGGCATGGTGGCATGCACCTGTTATCCTGGCTGCTTGGGAAGCTGAGGATGAAGAACAGCTTGCACTCAGGAGTTTGAAGTTGCAGTTAGCTTTGATTTTGCCACTGCATTCTAGCCTAGGAGACAGAGTGAGACCTTACTTTAAAGAAAAGAAAGAAAGGAAGGAAGGAAGGAAGGAAGGAAGGAAGGAAGGAAGGAAGGAAGGAAGGAGAAAGAAAGAAAGAAAGAAAGAAAGAAAGAAAGAAAGAAAGAAAGAAAGAAAGAAAGAAAGAAAGAAAGAAAGAAAAAGAAATGAAGACCCAAAGAAGCAGTTACTTACTAAATTGGAACAAAATATTGTACAATGTGAAGAATCCAATAATTATGTAGGGAGGCTTATAAGACTTATTTTAACCAGGTCCGTACAGAATTCTTTTGGTCTCAGCTTTTCATCCTTGAGGATAAAGATGTTGCCTTTTCTTGTGGTACACAGAGAGTATCTTTTACTTGGGAAATATGTCTTCTGCTCTTAAGAAACAGCATGAAGCTCAAAGTGATCTTCTTCTACCTGCTGTTTGCCAAGCGTCTTAAACTTAAACAGTCAATATGGCAGAATAGTAAATTTTAACCCCTTCAGAGGCTTAAAGAATTTGCAAAACAGAATTTCAGAGAGAAGAAAGCCTGGCAGGAAAAGAGATTTTAAAATATTCATGAATTTTGAATTTTTGATTAAAATATCAACATTCTCATGAAACTCCATGAGGATAAGCAAGAACAATTCCTTAAGGAAAGGATTTTCCTTCAGGGAGTTATCATATAAACAAATGTCAGAGTTTGCACAGATTTGAGAATCATTTAGGTTTCTTCTAGCCAGAGGATAGAAAGCTCATTGAATATACATGGTAATCAGGACAGACACCACATGGGGTGGTAACTGAGCCTAAATAAACCCGAGATTAAAGGCTACACTTTAGCAGTCCTTGTAGGGCTTAAAAATAATGATGCAAAAGGATCAAGCCGATACACAAGTAAGTTAACTGCCTTGCAGGAAAACTCCAATGCATTTTTTAAAAATGCAAATAAAATTTGGCATTCAATAATGTAAAATACATGTCTAACATCTAATGAGTGTACACCTATGTAACAAACTTGCATGAACTGCACATGTACCTATAATAATAATAATAAAATAAAATATTTTCATACAAAGAATCAGAAAAATATGACCCATATATACGGAATGAACATTTCCAACACCTTTTGATGGTGTTATACATATGTGTAGATACATATGTATGTACATACTCATATATATGTATACATATATATATATATAAAATATATATGTATATATATAAAACACCTTCATAAAATGTTGGAAAATACAGCACAGTAAATGAAAAATTAATTGGGTGAGATGAACAACAACCAGGACATTGTAGCAAAAAAAATTAGTAAACTTGAACATATAAAATCCATTAAAAATGAAACAGAGAAACACAACTAAAAATAATAAACAGATTTTTAGGTACATGTTAGAAAATAGCAATTGGTTTAACATAAATGAAATTAGAATCCTAAAAGGACAACAAAAAATATTTTTTGAAGTAATGGCTAAAGTATTTTCAATTTTGATGAAAACTCTACTGTACATAACCAAAATTTTAGCAAATTTTAAATAATATATAATGAGAACATATACATACACATATATAAACAATCCACATCAGAAATCATCATAAATAAATTTCCAGGCTCCAGGATTTCATGTGTAGACATGTTGCAAAAATGTACCTGCCTTGAAGCACTCTATTCCCTAGCCCCTCTTCCCGGCAGATGTTATCATGTGACTAGCTTTCACCAATACGTAGTGAGTTGAATTGGTATGTGTCACTTGTATCACTTTCCATGAAGTTTTATAAAGCATGTTGGATGAAATGTTTTCTCTTTCTTTACCCATCATCTTAATACAAAGAGTCAGAAACAGTAAAAAGTGATGTATATATAAAAAGAAGTTACTTGAACAACATCAAAACATGAATAAAACCCACAAACATTGGGTGTTTCTCATGTTTTGAGAAAAAAGTGTTTATTGCCACTGATGTTTTAGTAATTACTAGCTCTTCAAGTGGTATTACCCTAACTAATATATTTACATCAAATTACTGTTTTTATTGATGAAAGAAAACATTTTGTTTTCATATTTGTATTATGTAGGTTGACTAGTCCTCATTGCCTTTGGTGTCAAGCTTTTCATCAAAATATTTAAGATTTTGGTTGCTATTATACAGAAAAACAGTTGATTTTTGCGTATGTACCTTACATCCAGTGGTCTTTCTACACATATTTAGTAGTTCTGTTGTCTTACATAGAATCTTACATAGGATTTTCTATCATGTTATCTGCAATAATATTTTATTTATTTATTTTTGTTGAGTTTGTACACTGATTACCACCTTGAGTATAATATGGAGCAGAAATAGGAAGATTGGCATCCTTTGAATTCAATCTTTTACCATTAAATATTATGTTAGCTGTACGTTTTTCACATATCCTTTTAACTAGGTTTAGAGAGTATTCTTCTTACTTTAGTAAGAGTTTTAATCATGAACAGGTTTTGTGTCAAATAACTTTTATGCATACATTCAGATCTTATAGTTTTTCTTTACTCGGTTAATATGGACGATTCCATCAATTGGCTTTTCAAATGTTAAATCATTGAAATTATTTAGATAAACCCCTAAATGTATTTATGCTTCTCCTATATTTTATTTTATCTGCTAATATTGCTTAAAAGGTTTTGGGATTTACATTTACTTAGTTTAGTAAATGACAGTTTTATTTCTTGTGATATCTTTACCTTGTGTTGGAAGCAGAGCAATGTTGATGTCATAAAATGAGGTGGGAAATGTTATTGTATTTTCTATTTTCTATAAGACATTGTGTAAAACTGTGGTTATTTCTTTCTTAAATGTTGGGTAAACTTTATCAAGAAGTCATCTGGGTCTAAATTTTTTAAAAAGATTTTATTAATAGGCATAAGGCCTATCTTCTTGGGGATTTTTCTGTTACATTTAGCCAGGATCTATAATGTGTTTTTTGAAAACATTGGATCATTTTATCTAAATTATCAAATTTATAGGCAGATTTTTCCCACTATGCCTTAGTTGCTATTTTAAAGTTTCCCTTACATTTCTAATTTTATAATTTGTACTTTTTCTCTTTTCTTGCTTTTAAGTCAAAATAGGAATGTATCAATTTCACTTTTTTTATTGTAAAACACCGTTCTTAGTGCCTATAGTAAACAATATAGTATTTAACACTTTAAAATTTGTTAAGAAGATAGATCTCTTATAAAATATTCTTACCATACACAGAGAAAATTCTGTGTGATGTTATCACAGATGTTTGTATATGTGCAAGCTCATCAAATTGTACATGTTAAATGTGCACAGTCCTCTGTATTTAAATTCTACCTCAATATTGCTGTTAAAAATCAATTAGGTGCAGGTTGTTGATAGTGTAGTTCAACTATTCAGTAATCTTACTGATATTCTATTTGTCCTTTAAATTACTGAGAGACATATGAAAATCTTCAGTTCTAACTGTGTATGTATGTCTCCTTTCTTTTCTGTCAATATTTGTTTCACATATCTTGAACCTCTCTTATTGGATGAGTACATGTTTACGAAATTTGGTGTTTGATATTCTTGTTGATCAATCAACTCCTTTACATTTTGAAAAGTCCCTTTCTCTCTCTGGTAATATTGCATATTTTGAAGTCTAATTTGTTTGGTATTTGTGTGGTCACTCCAGTTTCCTTATGTATAATCTTTTCATGATATAGTTTTTCCATTCTTTTATACTTCATATTTTGTGTCTTTTCTCCAGAAGATGATTTCTGGTAGGAAGTATCTATTTGAGTCTTGGTCAGTGCAATAATCTCTGTCTTTTAATTGAAATATTTAGGTCATTTAAATTTCTATTATTATCAAACTGTCATTACAGTCGGGGTTAATCCATTGACCTGCATTTTATGTTTTCCGTATGCCTCCTTTTTGTTTATTTCTAATACTTTCTTGAATTTTTTAGTATATTTTAGAATTTCACGTTATCTACACAATTGGCTTATTATGTATACTTCATTAGTTTTGTTTTGGCAGCTGCATTAGGATTTTAAATGTGCACATTTCATCTGACAAAGGTCTAATATCCAGAATCCATAAAGAACTTAAATAATGGGACAATTTTTTTAAAGAGTGGAAGACATGAATAGAAACTTCTCAAAAACAGACACTGGTGAGGCTGTGGAGAGAAGGGCATGCTGATATACTGTTGGTGGGAATGTAAATTAGCTCAGCCACTGTGGAAAGCAATTTGGAGACTTCTCAAAAAATTAAATCAGAACTACCATTCAATCCAGCAGTCCTATTACTGGGTATATATCTAAGAGAAAAATAGGTAATACTAACCACCTCAAGAACTAGTAATTACAAAAACATCAGTGGCAATAAACTCTTATTTCTCAAACATGAGAAACACCCAATGTTTGTTTGTGGGTTTTATTCATATTTTAATGTTGTTCAAGCAACTTCTTTTTATATATTCATCATTTTTAACTGTTTCTGATTCTTTGTATTAAGATAATGGATAAAGAAAGAGGAAACATTTCATCCAACATGCTTTATAAAACTTTATGGAAAGTGATACAAGTGACACATACCAATTCAACTCACTACGTATTGGTGAAAGCTAGTCACGTGATAACATCTGCCAGGAAGAGGGGCTAGGAAATAGAGTGCCTGCAAGGTGGGTACATTTCTGCAACATGTCTACATAACAGGGGGATAACCATCTCTTCCACAATGAGACAGTGCAAAAAATGCATTGGCAATGCTGAGTAATACACACAGCTCACACTCAGTGGATTTTGATATCTCATCCCAGTTGCTGCTTGCATAGTGTTAATAAATCCTGTCAGGGAACTTACAGCCAAGAAGGGTGTGTCCCTGGAAGGGCAATATTTATGAAGGTCTGCAGTGCAGTGCCGATCTACCCTGGATTTGACTCTTCAATATGTTGGTGATTGAAACTGAAGCAGATTCCTTGCCTATGATTTGATGAAATTTCAGTAGCTTAAGAGAAGAAATAAAGGAATGAACCATTATGGCTTAAAATAAATCAAATGATATGCATTGATATTTTTACACTCTTTTTATCAAAAGTATGTTTTTCTCTGTTCTTATCCATGTATTAGTCTTCATTTGAAACTGAATAGCAGTAAACAGTTGTGTCTCTAAAAAAATGATCTTTTCTATTCAGTAAAAGGGCAACATTTTCAGAACACATACTGATTTTCACACCGTTATTTCTGAAAAATGTTATTAGAATGGAGTAAAGAAATATTTTTAAAAAACTGTCTTTTTATCTTTTCCAAGATTAGTTACAAGAATCAGGAACTGTAGGATTTATTTACAATTTTGATTTAAAATACATAATCATTGTTATATCATAGGAGTAAGAAGCAGATATTAACTTATCAGTTAAGAAGTATGTGTCACTTAATAAATCACAAAACACATGAAACATGTATCACTTAATACATCCCAAAACACATGTATGTGATTCCATGAGGGAAATAGCCAATGGGAGAAGGACAAAGAAGGAAACACAAAGATCGAAATCTATAAAAGCTTTTCTAACATGAAGAACAGCAATCTTATAAAAATAATACAATAATAAAGTCATTTACCTACTGGGTATTTCGTTAAAACAAATAAAATCCAGAAAGCTGTAAAGTAGTCACACATATATTCTACTAATCATTGGGACATAAAACTAGGAACTCAAATACAGATACTTATTACAACAATTCAATTATAAGATACGATCAATAAAGGTCCTAAATATACAGCTAATTATAGTGAAGTTCTCATACTGGGCAATTAGCTCTAGGTCAGTCTTGTTCTACAACATTATTATGAATTAAGTATTCCATTATTTCATTATATGTAAGTAAAATATTTCACATTGAAGACTATGTAATATTGCACTGTATATACAAATCTAATATGAAGTGAATAAGCTTGCATTTGCAAACATTAGCAAGCTTAGAAAGCTATTGTTTACATGTTATGTTATTCTTAATAATTAAATAAAAATAACTTGCTCAGAATCATGCAATATAATCTTTACCATTTTAGGGGAATAGTGAATAAGTATTACACTCTTTTTCTGGAGTTTAAAGGTTTTCTGAATACCAGATTGCTTTTTGTGTTTCTGCCAAGTTATTAGGTCTGTACATAGGAATCTTTCTTTGGAGTGCTCTTTACTATTTTAATTTGCTTGATGTGGACTATCATTTTGAATAAAAGATCAGTAAAGTAAGTGACACATAAAGATTGATCTCCTTTTATGGACTATTAATTGCCTCTTATTGCAACTCATGGTTCCATTCAAAGTCTCTTTCAAATGTTTTGTGGTCAAATAAAGTGTGAGATGTACTTGTGAGGGTAGGAGTGGCATTTAGCAATTCTTTCTATAGTGATATTTCTAAAGTTTATTTTAGTAAATCAAACATCACTGATTCTTAACTAATTTACTGTCATAGTACTAATGTTTCTCTCAATTTTGTAATGTGCATTAAGATTGATAATACTGCATTTTGTTATAATTCATTTATGTGCATAATTGCAGGTTATGAAGTTATCCTCTTACCCACTAATTATTTTCCTGCTGACAACCTCCAAAATATGCTTTTGTCCCTATGAAAGGCTTCAATAAATTAAAGAAGAAATTTTTCTGACATGTAAATTTCTAATAAAAAATATAATTTTGTTAAATAACCTGTTGAGTTAAATTGAATAGACTCTTTTTTAACCTATCAACTTTAAAAATAAATTGATCAGTTTTTTGACATTGTGGATACAGAATGACCTTGGACATGGAGTATAATTATTATTCTTGTCATTATTAATTGTGACATGCTGGTACTATATCTTTCTCAATAGTAAACACTGAATTAATATATTAATAAATCAGATAGCATAAATTATATTTTATGAGAAAGATAAAGTAAAATAATTATAACCACAAAAAATATACAGAAATATGAACTATACTAATATAACCAGAGTTGCTCTACAACTTAGTTTTTATATCTTTTAACAGTCAAAACTTTAAAGGATAAATCATATTAGTTGCAAAATTGACTGCATTCATAAAAATAAACGTAGTTATTCAAGAGAAAAACATTTCAAAAGAAGAATTCAAAAGAAGAATAGAAAAAATAAAAATAATTTATTCCCAACTTTCTTCCACTAAAAGATCCTTTTTGATAAGCTAAACAGTATTCTTAATAACATTAAGGAAGATAAAATACATTTCATAGGGCTATCCCTACAAGATAGTTTCCAGATTGCTTTTAGCTTGTTTTCAAGAAAATGATGAAAAATTAACATAGCAGTTGTAATTAAATTTTTTCCTATATATTAAATGACATATATTAGAGTTACTGTTACTAAGAATTAACTTTATATAATTAATATTCAATATTTGTCACATAGGTGAATGAAAGAAAATCATAAGCAAATGTATACTTTAAAAAATATGCATTAGATGAAAATTTAACCATTGTAATATAAAAATTCTGTTGAGTATTTTTCTATTGGGACTTCTGAATAGGCCAAGCCAGTGGAGGTATTCTAATACACAAATTTGATACAGTTTGAACTCATGAAAGCCCTCCATTGTTTTTTTGTTTCTGCAATTATGTAAGACTCTCAGAAAAGTCCTTAGATCTGACATGAGAATTTAACTACACTACGTGAAATGGTTTCTCTTTGTGAACGAAATGTGACTATTAGACCGTATCCACTGTTCTTAATATTTGATAAATTCTTGTGTCCCATTATAAAAAGAAGGTAGCATAGATCTTACTTTTTATAAGTGAAAACAAGTAATATCTGCAAATCCTTTCTTAAAATGGAATTGCTTTGTTTGAAAAGAATTCATTCTCACAATTTGCATATGTTTTCTTCACTTATAAATTACAAACAAAGAAAAATGACATTTTTTCCTTTGTATCCAAAGAATGTGAAGGAAATCTGTGACTGGATTACATAATTGGCCTGTATTTTTTTTTTTTTTGCAGGAAGTTATTAAGGTAATTATAAACACCTTTAATAAGGTATTTTATTTAGTATCTTTAATAAGGTATTTTAATAAGATGTGGTAGCCCAAATGAGGAGTTGTTTTTAGATGAAATCTACCAGATACTTAGTACTCAACAATATAAATTGCAGTGTTCAATATCTTTGCAGTGATTATATGTTCTACCCTTACTTCAGAGGATTGGTCAGAGTGTGAGTAATAGGTAAACAATGTATGATACTGCATTAAATATGTAAAGTAATTGAAGTCATCTCTGACTCAGGACATCAAAATATTTCTATTTTAATGCAATCAAAATAATTTGAATATAGTCTAACCAACGGAGGGAAAGAATTCTGAATTCTGACAGGTCAGGGAGTTAGTCCAGAACCCTCTGTTTAAGTACTGGCATCTTTTCTGCTTAAAGTAGTTCTGTATTGCTTCTAAGGTAGAATTCTTAGTATACACAAGGTTCTGATTTGCAATAGAAAACCAAGAGAACTTCAGATTTATGAATCAAAGAACAGTTGAACAAGTCACAGCACTATCATGTAATAGGGTGCTAGGCAGCACTGAGAAGGAGTGAGGTGTGATTTAATATATGATTTATAAAGTTATCTTCAAGATATGTAATAATTATAATGACAGATTAAACTGTGTATAACATACCTTTACTTATCTAAGAATGGGGAATACATATAGAGAAAATTTGTATACATACATAAAGTTTACATATATATATGATCGAATTATTTTTAATAAATGCTTGTATATGAGGGAGGAATTGAAGTATGCAGTTTAGAGGCAACCAGAGAACAAAGATGTGAACTGAATTTCTTTAGGCTTATTTTGTTCTCATACATGATTCGGAATTGTGTAAATATTTTATATAAATGAAAAGAAGTCCTTGTTAAAATCTTATTCTGTAAAGACAAGAAAATGAAACAAATTAGTATACTGAATGTTGGCATAATACTTACTGAGGTATTGTTGTAAGAGTTTGAAAAATACAGTATTTTGAATGTGACTCCACAGTAGGATATATCTTAAAAGGAGGAAATGGCAAAAAATATTCTGATTATTTGAGATTCTCAGTGATAGTGTAGCTATCACATTATTCTGAGACTCCCTTGACTTTACTGTGAAATAATGTAAATAACTATGGTCATGTTACAGCAAACTGGCATGTTCTGGGTAGAATAAATCAGCTGCCAGGTTAGCATTATTGAGGACAAGTAAAAATCTATGTTTCTAAGTGAACAAGAATAAGTATATGACTCATATAATCTTGCATAAAATAAACATATTTTCTACCTTTGTTTCCAAAATAGACCAACCCTCTAACAATGTGCAGCACTGACACCTGGATTGTATTCTTGAAATCCCATGGCTCTTCTTCCTGCAAACACCATTCCCCTCTCAACCACTCCCTCCTCTCCACCAAAGAAAATAATCTGGTCAAGACATGTTCAAAATGTGCATAAAATACAGGCATATTTTGCATTATCTCACCTTGCTTTATCACACTTTGTGGATGTGCTTTTTGCAAATTGAAGGTGTGTGCCAATGCTGTGTCAAGCATGTCTGTTGGTGCCATTTTTCCAACAGCATTTGCTCACTTCATGTCTGTGTCACATTTTGCTAATTCTCACAGTATTTCAAATTTCTACATTATTTTTACATCTGCTATGGGCGATCTGTGATCCATGATCTTTGATGTTACTATAACTGTTTTTGGGATGCCATGATCTAGCCCATATAAGACAGTAGTAAACTTAGTAAGTGTTTGTGTTCTGACTGCTCCACTGACCGGTTGTTCACCCATCTCTCTTCCTCTTTGTCAGCCTCGCTCTTCCCTAAGTCACAACAAGGTTGAAACTAGGCCAGTAAATATTTACAATGGCCTCTAAACGTTTAAGTGAGAAAAACAGTCACATGTTTCTTACTTTAAACCAAAGCAAGGAATGGTTAATCTTAGTGAGGAAGGCATGTTGGAAGATTATGTAGCTCAAAAGCTAGGCCTCTTGTGCCAAACAGCCAAACTGAGAATGCAAAGGAAAAATTCTTGAAGAAAATTAAAAGTGCTATGCAAGTGAACACATGAATGATAGAGAAATAAAACAGCATTATTGCCAATATGGAGAAAGTTTTACCAGCAAATGAAGTAAAGCACCTAACATTTACCTTGCATTCTGTGCATAAGCAATATATCTGGGAGTCTGGATAAAAGATCAAACCAGCCACAATATTCCCTTAAGCCAAAGCCTAATTCAAGGGAATAATTCTTCAATTCTATGAAGGCTGAGAGAGGTGATGGAGCTACAGAACAAAAGTTGAAAGCTAGCAGAGGTTCTTTACCAAAATTTAAGGGAATAGGTCATCTTCATAACATACAAGCACAAGGTAAAGCACCACCTGCTTTTGAAGAAGCTGCAGCAAGTTATTCTGAAAATTTAACTAAGATAATTGATGAAGGTGGCCACACTAAACAACATATTTTCAATGTAGGTAAAACAGCCTTCTATTGAAAGAAGATACCATCTAGGACTTTCAAAGCTGGCCGGAAGTCAATGCTTGGCTTCAAAGCTTCAAAGGACAGGCTGACACACTTGTTAGAAGCTAATGCAGCTAGTGATTTTAAGATGAAGCCAGTGCTCATTTACCATACTGTAAATCCTAGCACGCTAAGAATTTTGCCAAACCTATTCTTCCCGTTCTATAGAAATGAAACAACAAAGCCTAAATGATAGCACATCTGTTTTTACCAGGTTGTTTACTGAATATTTTAAACCCATTGTTGAGACCTATCTCCCAGACAAAAAGATTACTTTCAAAATATTACTACTCGTTGTCAAAGCACCTGGTCATTCAAAGGTCTAATGGAGATGTACAAAAAGATTAATATGGCTTTCAGGCCTACTGAAATAGGAGCCATTCTGTAGCCTATGGATCAGGAGTAATTTTGAGGTTTACGTCTTATTGTATGAGAAATATATTTCAGAAAGCTATGGTTGCCATAGATAGCTATTACTCATAGATCTGGCCAAAGTAAATTGAAAACCTCTGAAAAAAATTCATCATTCCAAATGCCCTTAGGAACACATGTGGTTCATGGGAGGAGGTAAAAATATCAACATTAATGAGAGTTTGGAAGAAGTTGATTCCAACTGTCACGGATGATTTTGAAGGAGTCAAGACTTCAGTGGAAGAAGTAACTGCAGATAAACTGGCAATAGCAAGAGAATTAGAGTGAGAAGTGAAGCCTAAAAATATAACTCAAGTACAATAGTCTCATGATACTATTTGAAAGGATGGAGAACTGCTTCTCATGAATGAGCAAGGTGATTTCTTGAGACGGAATCTCCTACTGGTGAACATGCTGTGACAACTGTTGAAATGACAACAACGAACTTAGAATATTACATGTACTTAGAAGATAAAGCAGCAGCAGGTTTTGAGAGGACCAATTCAAATTTTGAAAGAAGTTCTACTCTGGCTAAAATGCTATCAAACAACGTCACAGGTTACAGATAAATCTTTTGTGAAAGGAAGAGTCAATCAATAAGGCAAATTTCATTTTTGTCTTATTTAAGGAAATTGCCACAGCCATCCTAACCTTTAGCAACCATCAACCTGATCAGGGAACAGCCATGAACATCAAGGCAAGATCCTCCACCAACAAAAAGATTATGACTTCCTGAAAGCTAAGATGATCATTAGCATTTTTTAGCAGTAAATTATTTTCAAGTCAGATGTGTACACAGTTTTAGAAATAATGTTATTGCACACTTAAAATACAGTGTGATGTAAACATAATTAATTTGCTCTGGGAGGAAAAAAATGCGTGTGATTAACTTTATTGTGATAATGGCCTAATTTCAGTGTTCTGGAACAGAACCTGCAATACCGCTAAGATATACCTGCATCTTGCCAAACTTAAATGCAAGTATGCTAATAAATATTCTAATTTTCTTGTTTAAAGTTCAGAGAAGCCAGCGAGAGGAATCGATCATTGGCAGAAGATAGGACAATTGAGCTTCAGCAATAATACTGTGATGAATTGAAACACGTGCAACATTTTAAATCCATAAGCTAACAATTGTCACTTTTGTCATTCTTAAGTATGAAACTAAACATTTTAAAAACTGACAACAAAAAACATCAAGCATGTATTCTGCATTTTCTACACAACTATACCTCTGATAATTGAAATGTTGGCTTAGGAAATTTCTTTTTGAAATCATTTTCTACCTAAAAATTAAGAAGGAATATTATAAGTTGTGATGGTTAATACTGATGAGTCAACTTGATTAGATTGAAAGATGCAAATTATTGATCCTGGGTGTGTCTGTGAGGGTGCTGCCAAGAGAGATTAATATTTGAGTCAGTGGGCTGGGAAAGACTGACCCACCCTTAACCTGGGTGGGCACCTTCTAATCAGCTGCCAGCATGGCCAGGATATAAAGCAGGCAGAAAAATGTGAAAAGACTAGACTGGCCTAGCCTCCCAACCTACATATTTTTCCAGTGCTACAGTTTTCCTCCCTTCAAACATCAGAGTCCAAGTTCTTCAGTTTTGGGACTGGGACTGGTTTTCCTTGTTCCTCAGTTTGCAGACGGCTTATTTTGGGACCTTGTGATTGTGTGAGTTAATATCTTATATATATATATATACACACACATACACACACACACACACACATATATATATGTATATATCCTATTTGTTCTGTCTCTCTAGATAATCCTGACTAATACAGATATCTACAATTTTTAACCCCTAATCAAATAATCAACCTAGGAATTGATAATGCTTGTTAGCATCACAAGAGAAAAATTTATCAGGATTTATATCCCATTTCTTGGTATTTCATACTTCTACCTAGGAAATACATTTACTAAAACAACCAAATTTGCATCTTGATATGGCACTATATCTTAAACAGTTTTATCCTGAAATGCAGGGAACAGAAGAACAGTTCAACAATATAAAAACTGTGCAAATGTCAAAATACACATTACAAAAATATCTGTAGGATAGGCAACTTGCTTCTTCAACGAAAGTATAATCTAAGGGTAAAGAAAAGAGAAAAAACTACAACCTTTTGATTGGGACATTTATCCCATTTACATTTAAGGTTGATATTGTTATGTGTGAATTTGATCCTGCTATTTTGATGCTAGCTGTTTGTTTTGCCCATTAGTTGATTAAGTTTCTTCATTTTGTCAATGGTCTTTACCATTTGGTATGTTTTTGCAGTGGCTGGTACTGGTTGTTCCTTTCCATGTTTAGCACTTCCTTCAGGAGCTCTTATAGGCCAGGCCTCATGGTGAGAAAATCTCCCAGCAGTTGCTTGTTTGTAAAGGATTTTACTTCTCCTTCGCTTATGAAGCTTAGTTTGGCTAGATATGAAATTCTGGGTCGAAATTTTTTTCTTTTAGAATGCTGAAAATTGACACCCCCTGTCTTCTGGCTTGTGGGGTTTCTGCCAGGATATCCACTGTAATTCTGATGGACTTCCCTTTGTGGTAACCCAACCTTTCTCTCTGGCTGCCCTTAGCATTTTTTTCCTTCCTTTCAACCCTGGTGAATCTGATGATTATGTGACTTTGGGTTGCTCTTCTAGAGGAATATCTTTGTGGTGTTCTCTGTATTTCCTGGATTTGAATGTTGGCCTGCCTTGCTAGGTTGGGGAAGTTCTGGATAATATCCTGAGGAGTGTTTTCCAGCTTGGTTTCATTCTCTCCATCACTTTCAGGTACAGCAAATTGGATAAAAAGTCAAGATGCATCAGTGTGTTGTATTTAGGAAACCCATCTCACATGCAAAGACACACATAGGCTCAAAATAAAGGGATGGAGGAAGATTTATGAAGCAAATGGAGAGCCAAAAAAAGCAGGGGTTGCAATCCTAGTCTCTGATAAAGTGGACTTTAAACCAACAAAGATCAAAAGAGACAAAGATGGGCATTACATAATGGTAAAGGATTAATGCAATAAGAAGAGCTAACGATCCTAAATATATATGCACCCAATACAGGAGCACCCAGATACATAAAGCAAGTTCTTAATGACTTACAAAGAGACCTAGACTCCCACACGATAATACTGGGAGACTTCACACCCCACTGTCAATACTAGACAAATCAATAAGACAGAAAATTAACAAGGATATCTAGGACTTGAACTCAGATCTGGACCAAGCAAACCTAATAGACATCTACAGAATTCTCCATCCCAAAACCACAGAATAAACATTCTTCTCAGCACCACATCATACTTATTCTAAAATTGACCACATAATTGGAAATAAAACACTCCTCATCAAATGCAAAAGAACAGAAATCAAAACAGTCTCTTAGACCACAGTGCAATCACATTAGAACTCAGGATTAAGAAACTCACTCAGAACTGCACAACTACATAAAAGCTAAACTATCTGCTCCAGAATGACTAATGGATAAATAATGAAATGAAGGCAGAAATAAAGATGCTCTTTGAAACCAATGAGAATGAAGACACAGCATACTAGAATATTTGGGACACATTTAAAGCAGTGTCTAGAAGGAAATCTATAGCACCAAAGGCCCACATGAGAAGCGAGGAAATATCTAAAATTGACACTCTAATGTCAGGATTAAAAGAAGTAGAGAGCAAGATCAAAAAACACAAAAGCTAGCAGAAGACAAGAAATAACTAAGATCAGAGCAGAACTGAAGGAGATAGAGACACAAAAAACCCTTCAAAAAATCAAGAAATCAAGGAGGTGATTTTTTGATAAGATCAGCAAAATAGATAGACCACTAGCCAGACTAATACAAAGAAAAGAGAAGATTCAAATAGATGTAATAAAAAATGATAAAGGGGATATCATCACCGATCCCACAGAAATACAAACTACCATCAGAGATTACTACAAACACCTCTATGCAAATAACCCAGTAAATCTAGAAGAAATGGATAAATTGCTAGAAATTTACACCTTCCCAAGACTAAACCAGGAAGAAGTTGAATTCCTGAATAGACAAGCAACAAGGTCTGAAGTTGAGGCAGCAATCAATAGCCTACTAACCAAAAAAAAAAAAAAAAAAAGATCAGGACCAGAGAGGTTCACAGCTGAATTATACCAGAGGTACAAAGAGGAGCTAGTACCATTGCTTCTGAAGCTATTCCAAATAATACAAAAAGAGGGAATCCCCTCTAACTCATTTTATGAGACCAACACCATCCTGATACCAAAACTTGGCAGAGATGCAGCTAAAAAAGAAAAATTCAGGCCAATATCCATGATAAACATTGATGCAAAAATCTTCAGTAATGTATTGGCAATCTGAATCCAACAGCACAACAAAAAGCTTATCCATCACGATCGAGTCGGCTTCATCCCAGGGATGCAAGGCTGGTTCAACATACGCAAGTCTATAAAAGTAATCTATCACATAAACAGAACCAAAGGGAAAAAAAACCACATGATTATCTCAATAGATGCAGAGAAGGCCTTTGACAAAATTCAACAGCACTTTATGCTAAAAACTCTCAACTAGGTTTAGATGGATTGTATCTCAAAATAATAAGAGCTATTTATGACAAACCCACAGTCAAAATCATACTGAATGGGCAAAAACTGGAAGCATTTCCTTTGAAAACTGGCACAAGACAAAGATGCCCTCTCTCACCACTCTTACTCCAACTAGTATTGAAAGTTCTGGCTAGGGCCATTAGGCAAGAGAAAGAAAGTGTACTCAAATAGGAATAGAGGACATCAAATTGTCCCTGTTTGCAGATGACATGATTGTATATTTAGAAAACTCCATCATCTCAGCCCAAAATTTCCTTAAGCTGATTAACAATTTCAGCAAAGTCTCAGGATACAAAATCAATGTGCAAAAATTGCAAGGATTCCAATACACCAATAATAGACAGAGAGCCAAATCATGAGTGAACTCCCATTCACAACTGCTACAAAGAGAATAAAATACCTAGGAATACAACTAACAAGGGATGTGAAGGACCTTTTCAAAAAGAACTACAAACCACTGCTCAAGGAAATAAGAGAGGACACAAACAGAGGGAAAAACATTCCATGCTCATGGTTAAGAAGAATCAATATCGTGAAAATGGCCATACTGCCCAAAGTAAATGTATAGATTCAATGTTATCTCCGTCGAGCAACCACAGAATTGGAAAAAAAAAAAAAAAAACCTTAAACTTCATATTGAACCAAAAAAGAGCTGGCATAGCAGAGACAATCCTAAGCAAACAACAACAACAACAACAACAACAAAACCCACAAAGCTGGGGGCATCACACTACCTGACTTCAAACTATATTACAAGGCTGCCATACTCAAAACAGCATGAAACTGGTACCAAAGCATACATATAGACCAATGGAGCAGAGCAGAAGCCTCAGAAAGAATGCCACACAACTATCTGATCTTTGACAAACCAGACGAAAACAAGCAATGGGGAAAGGATTCCCTATTTAATAAATGGTGTTGGGAAAACTGGCTAGCCATATGCAGAAAGCTGAAACTGGACCTTTTCCTTACACTTTATACAAAAATTTACTATAGATGGATCAAGGATTTAAACATGAGGCCTAACACCATAAAAACCCTATAAGAAAACCTAGGCAATACCATTTAGGACATAGGCATAGGCAAGGACTTCATGACTAAAACACCAAAAGCAATAGCAACAAAAGCCAAAATGGACAAATGAGATTTAATTAAACTTAAGAGTTTCTGCACAGCAAAAAAAACTATCAATAGAGTGAACCAGCAACCAACAGAACGGGAAAATTTTTTGCAATCTACCCATCTGACAAAGGGCTAATATCCAGAATCTGCAAAGAATTGAAACAAATTTGGACTCTATTTGAATGATGGACTCTATCTTACAGAGATACATATTGTTACTATTTTAATCTGTTTAGTACTAGTCCTTCTGTGCAAAAAGTTTAAACTATCTATTCAGGACAACCCACCTACAAACAAATATGTATATTGTATATGTAAAGCTCAATGAATTTAGCAAAATAAGAAACTGTGTAGCCAGAACCCAGATTAAGAAACTGAACATTTCTGACATCCTCAAAGTCTGCTTGTGCTCTTATGAATCATAACATTCCTAAACTTCCACCACCTTGGACTGGAGAGCCACCACACCATCATCGTGACTTGAAAACTATAGATATGTTTTGCCTGGTTTTGAACATTTATCTAAATTGAATCATACAGTGTGTGTATCTGTCTTCATTTTCTCTTCATGTATGTTTATAGGATTCACCTGCATTGTAGTTTGCTACCATTTCTATGTAACATTTCTTTTTAAAAAAATACTGCAATGTATGTACACATTCTACTGTTCAGGGGCATTAGGGTATTTCTAATTTTAAACTAATATCTCTCTCTCTCTCTCTCTTTCTCTGTCTCTTTTCTCTCTCTCTTCCTCTCCCTCTCTCCTTCCCTCCCTCATATATTTGGTGAACATATGTACACATATGTACACATTTGTTTAGGTATACACATAAATTATTGCCATAGTTATGCCTAAGTTCAACTTTAGTAGATAGTACCAAATAGATTTTCAAAGTGATTACAGCAGTTTACTCTCACCAGCTATGTATGAGAGTTGCTTTTGTTCTACGATTTGTCATGACCTTGTCTTTCACTCTCTTCATTATTTTAGCAATTCTGCTGGGAATGTAGCATTATCTCTTATTTGCCTTTGCCTCATTACTAGGAGAGTTAAGGGCACATTTTTATGCATTTATTGTCCATTTGAATAGCCTCTTGTGAATTACTTGTTTATGTTTTTGCTCATTTTTATTTTGAGATATTCTGTTATTTCATCTTAAATCTTTTTTTATATATTCTGAGTATATGTATTTCTAGGAGAATGTGTATTGTAAATATCTCTTTTCATATTCTTATTTGCCATTACATTCATATAATGTCCTTTGATGAATACACATCTCAATGTAGTACAGTTTATCATTTTTATACTTACATTAGTCCTTTGTCTTTGACAAAACTTTGCCTACATCAAAAAAGATGTACATCTTTGTTTTCTTTTATAGCTTTATAGTTTTATCTTTTAATGTGTAATCTCTCTTAAATATCTATGTTTTGGATACATTTTTAAAGAATGATATCTAATTAAGCTACATAAATTTAACAAAACGTTTCTATTTCCCCTGCAGAATTCTAATATAGCCTTTTCGTGTGTCAGGTGGATGTACATTTTGAGGTCTATTTCTGGGTTCTGTCTTGTCTTGATCTCTGATTGTGTAAATCCTCGTTTGGTCTTCATGACAGCTGTGGATATGCTTGGCCATTTTCTACTTTATGTAAATTTTAGATATGCTTGTTAATCATCCATTCCCCCACAGAGTGGCTGGGATTTAAATAGGGATATCACTGAAAATACAGATCAGTTTAGAAACATCTGATATTTGTAGAGCATTACAACTTAAATGAACATGACATACTCATGCATTTATAAATTTTTAATTTTTTTCTCAAAATGATTTTGTGGTTTTAAGCTTCTTGCAAAACTTTTAGCAGCTGTACTTAGGAATTTAATGTTTCTTTGTAACAGTGAAAATAATGCTTTAAATAATGTAAATTAATTTTCTAGTTTTTTGAGATATGTAAATAAAACTGATTTGTATTTTGAGGTTTACCCACAAACCTTGCTAACTTTGTAACTATTCCTGTATTTTTAAAATTATATCATTCCGTAATTGGCAAATAATGGTTTAGTTCTTTCTTTCCAGTCTTTATACCTTAAATTTTATCTTGTCTTATTACACTGTGTTGGACCAACAGCATAAGGTTGAGTGAAACAGTAACAGTGGGCAGGCAGGCATAATTATTTTCTTATCCGTGGGAGAACTGTTTTAAAATTTTTATCACTTAAGATGATATTTACTATAGGTTTTGTATTATTTCCTTACAAAATTTAAAAAGTTTCATCTTATTCTTGGTTTGTAAGGAGTCTGTATCATGAATGGCTATTAAATTTTATCATTTATTTCTCATATACATTAAAATGATTTTATATTTCTTAATTTTGCATTAATGCAGTACATACATTATAACAATTACTTTTCAACTATTAAATCAGCATTGCATTTCTGAGATAAACTCCACTCATCTTCTGCTTAGGAGACACACACACACATACACACACACACACACACACATATATATGTTTATAATTACACAAGCGAGATCAATTAGTAAATTTTCTTTCTTGTAATGTCCTTGGTTACTTATTTATTATGATATAATAAAGACAGCCTCACAAGAAGATTTGAGAAAGTAGAAAAAAAAAAACAATACAAAGCTGGAAGTATCATGCCATCTGACTTCAAACTATAGTATTAAGTTGGTCCAAAATTGTGTTTTTTGCCATTAAAAGTAATGACAAAAAGGCAAATACTTTTGCATCAACCTAATACAAAGCTACAGTAAATAAAACAGTATGGTACTGTACAAAACAGACACAGAGACCAAAGGAACAGAATGGAGAACCCAGAAATAAGACTGCAAACTACAACTATCTGGTCTTTGACAAACCTGGCAAAAACAAGCAATGGGCAGGGGTAATTATTTTCTTATCTGTGGGAGAAAGGATTCTCTATTCAATAAATGGTGCTGGGAAAACTGACTAGCCATATTCTGAAGATTTAAAGTGGACCCTTGCCTTACAACAGATACAAAAATTAACTCAAGATGAATTAAGGACTTAAATTTAAAACCCTAAACTATAAAAGCCCTGCAAGACAACCTAGGCAATACCATTCAAAACATAGTCAGGGGCAAAGATACCATGATGAAGAAGCCAAAAGCAATTTCAACAAAAGTAAAAACTGACAAAATCTAAACAAACTAAAGAGCTTCTGCACAGCAAAAGAAACTATCAAAAAAGTAAACTGACAACCTATAGAATGGGAGAAAATCTTTGCAAAATATGCACCCAACAAAGGTCTGGTATCCAGCCTCTATAAGGAACTTAAATTTAAATGAAAGAAAAAAAACAAACAACCCCATTATAAGGACATGAACAGACACTTTTCAAAAAAAGACATGAATGTGGCCAACAATGCTATGATGAAAAACTTAACATTACCGATCATTAGCAAGACGCAATTCAAAATCACAATGAGACACCATCTCACGCCAGTAAGAATGCCTACTATTTAAAAGTTAAATAAAGCCTATAAAGCTACCTCTAGACTATCACACTCATTTTTCTTATAATTGGATTTCTCTTTATTAAAGACTTGGAATTTGTGGAGAGGAAAGATGTCTTTATATTTTGTTTTATTGGAATGTTTCAAATCATTCCAATAAGATTGAGACAACTTTATTATTTTGATATTTAGGTATTCCTATGTTAATAATATCAATGAGCCTTATTAAATCTGTGATTTAGTTATAATGTCTTTCCTTTAGTAAATAATTTTCCTTATAGTAGTAAAAGGCAGAGCCATGTCAATGAAAGTCAGTACTCTAATCAGTCATGAGATGAAGATTATCCATTTTCTTTCTACCCTTAATGCTGATATACTGTATTTACTAAACTGCATGGCCAGTGATTCTAGAAACATTAAACAATGATATTTTCTTCCTGTCTCTTTACGGAAAATGTTATGTAACACAGTCATAAAATACATCTGACTGACAGCAAAATCCATTTTAGATTACCTTAATAGCCTACCAACCAAAAAAAAGAAAAAAAAGCCCAGGACCATATGAATTCTTAGCTGAATCCCAGAAATACAAAGAGGAGCTCATACCATTCCTTCTGAAACTATTCAAAAGAGTTGAAAAGGAAGGACTCCTCCCTAACTCATTTTACAAGACCATCATTATTCTGATACCAAAACCTGGAAGAAACACAATAACAACAAAAAAAATTTCAGGCCAATATCCCTGATGAACATGGATGCAAAAATCCTCAATAAAATACTGGCAAATAAAATTCAGCAGCACATCAAAAAGCTTCTACACAACGATTAAATTGGCTTCATCCCTGGTATGCAAGGCTGGTTCAACATAAGCAGATCAATAAACATAATCCATCACATAAACAGAACCAATGACAAAAACCACATCATTATCTCAGTAGATGTAGAAAAGGATTTTGATAACATTCAACCTCGCTTCATGTTAAAAACTCCCAATATACTAAGTATTGATGGAACGTATCTCAAAATAATAAGAACGATTAATGGCAAACACACAACCAATATCATACTGAATGGGCAAAAACTGGAAGCATTCCATTTGAAAACTGGCACAAGACAGGATGCCCTCTCTCACTACTCCTATTCAAGATAATATTGGAAGTTCTGGCCAGGGCAATCAGGAAAGAGAAAGAAAGAAAAGGTATGCAAATAGGAAGAGAGGAAGTCAAATTGTCTCTGTTTGCAGATGACAAGATTCTATATTTAGAAAACCCCATAGTCTCAGCTCAAAAACTCCTTAAGCTGCTAAGCAACTTCAGCAAACTCTCAGGATACAAAAATCAATGTGCAAAAATCACAAGCATTCCTATAAGCCAACAAGAGATAAGCAAAGCAAAGAGCCAGATTATGAATGAATTCCCATTCACAATTGCTATGAAAAGAATTAAATACCTGGAAAGGGCTAGTCTCCTCTCCTGAACACACATGCCTACCGGGGAAACTGAAAGTCTGTTTGCTGGAGAAGTTTCTGACCTTACCTGGAGCTGAGTCAATCTAGAGAGCAAAGCAAAATACAGGGGTAAAAGAACCCACGGAAAAGGTCCTGGGAGCTTGCTGGGTCCCCAAGGAAACCATTCCTATCTGGCACCACAGGGACGCTCTGGGAGGGCAGCCAGAGGAGCAGGGGAAAATACCACAGGGAGAAGGAAGTCTCCAGCTGAATTTGGTAAGAATTTGAACCCGGCGAGAAACTTACTGGTTGGAACTCCGGGGAGGGTGCGAATCTGTTGTTCAGACTCCATAGGCAAAGGAAGAACCAAGCCCTTTTCTTTGTTTTGTTTTTCGAAACGGAGTCTAGCTCTGTCACCCAGGCTGGAGTACAGTGGTGAGATCTCAGCTCACTGCACTTTTGTTAATTTTTGTTAATTTTGTTACTGGACTTTAAGGTTATAAGCATCTAATCTTATTGTATTTTAATATTGACACATTTACTCTATATGGCTTTCTGTTATGATTTCATGAAAGCCATAGAATTTTTCATCTATCAGATGCTAAACATTTTCCTAAGTTTTAAAAATATTTTTTGTATTTGCAAAGGTTCAATTAATTCAAAGAAAATGCATTTTTTGCTACCATATCTAAATGCAGCACGTAAGAAGATAGAAGTTAATCTTAACATTTTTTGCTTCATTAACATAATTAATAGCTATTTTATCTCTTATTTTAGAAGTAATATTAAATTATTTACATTATTATATAAATTATTCTTAGAAATATATATTGTATTTAAGTTATGTATTTCTATCTGTTCATTAAAAAAATAGACTTTGTGAGTCTTACTCTAAAAGTAGTTCTCACTATAGTGTATTGTTTAAGCTGCAAAGGCAAAGCACAAATGAGAATATACAATTTGTGGTCAATACAGAACCATGCAAGGACCAAGGAGATAATGAAGTTGAATTTTGAGAATTATGTAAGTATGCCACTACTATCAACTGATGTTAATAGGATAGTTACACAGCCTTTGGTTTCACAATGTGTGCATGTTCATATATAGGTATTACAAAAAGAATGTCAGACAGTTCCCATGTAATCTTGATTATTTTATATAAGAGACGCAGTAATGCGGGATTTCACTTTCACATGCCTGCAGAGGGTGATTGAGAATTAAACTGTTAAGAAAAAATAAAAGCAAGGTGGGTAGGGGGAATTGGTGGTCAAAGGGAAACTTTATGCATCTAAGGGTGTGAAAAGAAGCAGGCTCACAGAAGCGAGAATAAAAGCAATTAATCAATACAGTGACAGGCTTACACATGACTCTTGGTATGAGGGCCAGGTGGCCCTTATGTTGAGTCTAGACAGGTTCAGTCCCACCTCCCTTTTGATGTCTGCGGTGCCATCCTGTTTGGACATTTCTCATGGCCTTCACTGTGTTATTTACATACAAAACAGGCTTGCAATACACAGGAAACAGGTATCTATAAATTCCTAGGCTTACTCATATTATGAAGATAGGGGTATGGGAGAAATTTTATGTTTTCCTCCAGATGGTGAGGGAGTATTGGAAAAGTCTTCAGAACACATTCCTTGAGCTCTGGCTTCTGAACTAACTCTATCAAAGCTCCTGCAGGGCCTGAGCTAGTAGGCTATCTTCAGTCTGACACAAAGAACTTCCTTTAATGTGACTTATTTCTTTATTTTTTATTTCCCTCCCTCACAGTCCCTATTCAATTATTTTTAAACCATGCATATTATATGATTCTGTTAGTATGAAGGACCCAGAATAGTTAAATTTGTAAAGAAAGAATGCCCATTGGTGGTTTCCAGGGTCTGAGGTAAGGAGTAATGTGAAGAAACTGATTAAGGTATAGCTTTTTACTTTGGAGAAACCAAAATGTTTTGTAGTTAGATAGAGGTGGCGATGTTACATATTTTGAATATACGAATTGCCACTCAATTACTCACTTTAAAATGACTAGTTTTTGAATATTTTGTAAATTTCATCACAATAAGTTATTTTTAAATAAATATACTAATCGAATAATAATACTAGTAAAGAAGCAGGTCTTTCATTTAGACAAATCTGGGTTTGAGTCTTAACTGCACCCATCAACAGCTGTGTTCTTCCTTTTTTGTAAAACATGAAATGACAATAAGGGTTTTGGGTAATAAAATGCAATAAAATAATAATGTACTTAGCACCATGCCAAGCACAATGAGTACCTGACATGTGGTAGTTATCACTCTAATTAATAGTAATCATCCCAATTCCAAAGAATGGCAAAGAAAAAAAGAAGCTCTGAGATTTCTTAACTGTGTCTTTGATTGTAGAGATGAAGAAGGCTCAGAGATCCAAGACTCATAATGGGTTTTCCGAAGTCTGTTCTAAAGATCTTTCCACCTCACACCACGTACTTACGGACAGACTATGGCTTTTCTTTAGCAGAACAGTGATGATGGTTACTTTGGTTCTTTGTGTCCTTCTAGCCTTCCTTTCCCCATTCTGGTGACTTCTATAATGTTCCAGGTGATTCATTTTTGAGGTAAATGCCAATCCCCAGAAGCTGGCCTGCTCTTAAGGATGATCAAGGCATAGAACAATGCCAAGAGCAATCTCCTTAGCAGCCAGAGCTGTCTTCTTCACTGCACACTTCCTGCACACCCACTTTACGCCAGGCATTGGACTAGATGCTTTGCTCTGTACTTGGGAACCTGCAAAAAGTACCCAGGCTCCTGGCTTTGGTGTTGGCCTTAGAAGTAAAAAAAAAAAAAAGTTGCCGTTGTTTCTCATCAAGTTCAAATGACATTTCTATTAAGGAAAATGAATTAGTATATTCATTAAATGCATGTATTAGGTCATAACTGTATACATTAGAAAGGAAAAAATAAAGAAGGTATAACTTGGAGCTTACAGAGATTCCTTTCTAATATGGGAAAATATATTTTAGGAAAAAATACCAGTGATAATTACATAATACCTGGTATCATACAGTGTTTGTCATATTGTTTTTCTCTGTGACTACAGTTCATGCAAAAAACCTTAATGAATCTCTTACATTCATCTTTCCCATCCACTTCTTCATTATTACATGAGCCACTTCTTGAATAACCAAAATAGTTTTACAACCTACAACTCATGTGTTCTGCCATTAGACATAGTTGATATAAGGTGATTTTTAAATCCATGTATGATATGAACACTTGGAAATTTATTCAAAACTACAGCCATCTGTTTATATTCATGAAGATGGTTATATTCATATATGACAGTCTTGAGACTTCCAAAAGTCTTGTAAATATATCTATGTATATTTGTGTGAATTTGTGTGAGCATACACACACACACACACACACACACACACAGTTCTCCACAATACAGCAATCAATGGAGCTACTGCTTTTAAAAACAAAAATTTAAAAGGTTTGTATATAACAACATAGAAACCTCAGTAGTAACTCCTAAATATGGATTACTTTTTTACTTCTTTGTATAAATACATTTCATCAAGAGACAATTACAAGCATTCAAAACTAGTATTGTATGAAAAGTTTCTTTGCTGTTGTTTTTCTAAGGCTGGTGGATGACCCTGACCAGTGGCTGGACGTCCCCTGCCACCTTTGGGAAATAACACTTTGGGGCAAAGGTAGCAGAACTCATTACCACTTGGTGGGGATAAAAAACTCACTTCTCACCCTGTTTATTTGAACACCTACCTACATAGGTTTAGGGGTCATTTGGAGCATTTATTAAAGCAGGACATGCGTGGAAATGGATGCTGTATGCTAACCAGGCATTTGCTGGCGAAGGGTGGCAATGATTGCTGCAGGTGTTTCTGTGGTGTGGGGCTTGAAGAGAATGGTCATTGTATCAATAGTTTTTGCCCTTCAAGTTGGTATTTTAGGAAAAAGAAAATGAGTTTCTCTTGTTTTTAGTTTATTTCCTTGTTTTCCTCTGCACACATTGGTGTTTACTGGTTGAATGACTTCTCCAACATACATCGAGTCTGTGATATATGAAATAAAAAGAAAACAAAGGGAACTCTGTATCCTGTCATTCTGTGCTTCTCAAGGTCTCTAAGCAGTCTGACTTCTTTTCTTCCCCTCTTAGGGTATGCTTTTGTTAGATTTATATGTAATGTCCAGGAATTTTAGCTGTACTTTGTGGAAGGAATAGGTAAAACAATATATACTCTATCTTTTTTAACATGAGGGCCTTTTGAACAAATCAATTATAAGGAGATTCCTTGTATTATAAATGTTATATTCCTTTTATTTTAAATTTGATCAAGGTCATGAAATACCCTCTCTAGACTATGGTTTTATCTACTGTAAAATCTGCATGTGAATAGATCACCGATCTCATAAGGTCGAGGAATATAAAACATAGTTTCTGCAAGGTGCTTCATGACCTGGTAGGTAGTAAATGCTCAGGACATCTCAGATGTCATTTTTATCATCAAATTTGTTTTTTTTTGTTAAAGTGCAGCTTATCACACACCCATAGGTAAAGGGTCATTTGAATTTATATGACTTATTTATTTATAAATTTTAGTACTTATTCTAGAAGATTATTGAAAATGTTTACACTATTTTTTGAACTTTATATATATGTATATATTTTGTATATGTGTATATACACACATATATATATATTTTTATTGCACTTTAGGTTCTGGGGTACATGTGCAGAACATGCAAGATTGTTGCATAGGTACATACATGGCAATGTGGTTTGCTGCCACCATCCCCCCGTCACCTACATCTGGCATTTATCCCTAGGTTATCCCTCCCCAACCTCCTTACCGCCCGCTGTCCCTCCCCTATTCCCCCACAACAGACCTTAGTATGTGATGCTCCCCTCCTGGTGTCCATGTATTCTCATCGTTCAACACCCACCTATGAGTGAGAACATGCGGTGTTTGATTTCCTGTTCTTGAATCAGTTTGCTGAGAATGATGGTTTCCAGATTCATCCATGTCCCTACAAAGGACATGAACTCATTGTTTTTTATGGCTGCATAGTATTCCATGGTGTATATGTGCCACATTTTCCTTGTACACTCTATCATCGATGGGCATTTGGGTTGGTTCCAGGTCTTTGCTATTGTAAACAGTGCCACAGTGAACATATGTGTGCATGTGTCTTTATAATAGAACGATTTATAATCCTTTGGATATATACCCAGTAATGGGATTGCTGGGTCAAATGGAATTTCTATTTCTAGGTCCTTGAGGAAGCACCACACTGTCTTCCACAATGGTTGATCTAGTTTACATTCCCACCAACAGTGTAAAAGTGTTCCTATTTCTCCACATCCTCTCCAGCATCTGTTGTCCTCAGATTTTTTAATGATTGCCTTTATAAGTGGAGTGAGATGGTATCTGAATGTGGTTGTGATTTGCATTTCTCTAATTCCCAGTGATGAGGAGCATTTTTTCATATGTTTGTTGACCTCATAAATGTCTTCTCTTGAAAAGTGTCTGTTAATGTCCTTCGCCCACTTTTAAATGGGTATCTTTGTTTTCTTCTTGTAAATCTGTTTTAGTTCTTTGTAGATTCTGGATATAAGTCCTTCGTCAGATGGGTAGACCACAAAATTTTTTTCCCATTCTGTTGGTTGCCAGTTCACTCTAATTGTTTCTTTTGCTGTGCAGAAGCTCTGGAGTTTAATTAAGATCCCATTTGTCTATTTTGGCTTTTATTGCCAACACTTTTGTGTTTTAGTCATGAAGTCCTTGCCTATGCCTATATCCTCAATGGTTTTGCCTAGGTTTTCTTCTAGGGTTTTTTACGGTTTTAGGTCTTATGTTTAAGTCTTTAATCCATCTGGAGTTCATTTTAGTGTAAGGTGTCAGGAAGGGATCCAGTTTCAGCTTTCTGCACATGGCTAGCCAGTTTTCCCAACACCATTTATTTCAAGGACATGACCAAAATGGCCCCAGTGTGTTATTTTCCTTTTTATTTCTTCATTTTTTATTGTGGTATAAACTTTTCTTAAATACTATGTAGCAAAGTTC
>CAUYLG010023766.1:0-17296 GCA_963573385.1 Cacajao melanocephalus | reverse complement strand
TGCTCAGTAAAACCAAGGTGCATTTTCTGAACCCACCTATCTTGGGGGTGATTAGTAGTAAAGGGTTGTAAATGCTTATATTTTGTTTCCTTTCTGATATAATTCTTGACCTCCTTCTAGAAGCCCTGTCATCTTACCTTTGTTGGAGAATTTTTAAGCATTTTTTTTTTTTTGAGACAGAGTCTCGCTCTGTTGCCCAGGCTGGAGTGCAGTGGCGTGATCTCGACTCACTGCAACCTCCACCTCCTGGGTTCAGTGATTCTTCTGCTTCAGCCTCCAGAGTAGCTGGGATTACAGGTGAGCACCGCCATGCCTGGATAATTTTTTGTATTTTTAGTAGAGACTGGGTTTCACCATATTGGCCAGGCTGGTCTCGAACTCCTGACCTCGTGATCCACCCACCTTGGCCTCCCAAAGTGCTAGGATTACAGGCATGAGCCACCGTGCCTAACCTAAGCATTCTTTTGCAGAAGAATCTCTAATGTCCTTTTTTCATCCAGATCTACACTTGACGAATCCTAAAGCTACTTCTGCACAGTTCCTTTATCCATTTTTTTTTTTGTTTTTCTTTTTCATTTTTTGTGCCTGTGTTATTTTTCATGGGTTTATTATCTCTTTACAGATGGGCTGCATCCACTGAGGGGCAGCATTGATTTCCTGCTGCTGTCACCCAGTGCCTCAGCCTCCCTTGATCTCTTTTTTGGTTCACTCTTGCTGCCCATACTTCCCTTTATTGTCTGTTCTAATCTTCTCGTTATCTATCTCTTTAATGAAATTTACTATTTTAAAAAAGATTTTTGGGGTCTCAAAAGTTTTTCAGGGGACCTCACATAAGTCATTGCATTGTGAGCTAAAACTGTGTATAGCATCGATTTCCCCCAGATTGGGACTGATCATGGGTGGTGGTGGGGAGTTGAGAGAGCAGAATATCCTCATGTACAGAGTTTCTCAGCTGTGACACTGTTAACATTTTGGAGGATAATCCTTTGTGTGGGGGCTGTTCTGTGTATTATAGGATGCTTAGCAGCTGCTCAATAGATGCCAGTGATATCATCTCAGTTGTGACAACCAAAATGTCTCCAAATTCTTCCAAAATGTTCCTGGAAGACAAAATCTACCCTCTACCCCAGTGTTGAGAATTACTGTGCTGGAATATCAGCTTTTTGAAATTGATTAAATGGTTATACTTTCTCTTCCCAATTGCTGATTTGTTTGCTCAGCTGGAGATTTAGAAGTGTGGTCTTTGACTTACTTGGTAGGTGGTAGCCTCTTAAAATTTCAAGTTCCTGAGCTTATCCTAATGCTGAATCAGAAACACTGAAGGTGGAACTCAGAGATCTGATTTTTACACGATACTACCCTCCCACCCCCAACCAGGTAATTCTTCTGCCCTAGGCTTGACCGTTCTATGGCATAACTGCTGCATTATCCGTATTTTTTTTTTCCCTGCAAGTCTTCCTGGTGCTCCAGCTTTGCTTCCGCTCTTGGCCTCATGATGCCAACACAAATAAGGAGGCCTCAGGTTACCAAGACAACTGGAGCACAGGAAACCGTAAAGGCTCAGTGCTCCCACAGGCATCACAGACTGTGGCTATGCTGGCTTGCTTTCTCCTTAGGGACTCAGCCATACTTCCTTTTCATCCCCCAAACTACCCAGACTGGCAGATACTGAGGCCAGTCTGAGGCCCAAGCCACAGACCCTGATTTCACAGACCTGGTAGTTGATTTATGGGGTGGGTAGAATAGGAATTGATGAATGAAGCTTTCCTTCTAGCATTGATATTTCATGTCATCTTGGTGATAATTGAATTTGTAATCATGAGAACTACATTTCCCTGGGAGTTGGTTGTTAGATGCAAGCTTTGGAATTAGGATGCTTCTCTTTATGTTATTTATACCTGCTTCACTGGACCTTGAGTCTTAGATATTTTTGCATCCATAGCTAAATGTGTTTACAATTTGCTTTGGGCCAAAAGGTTTAGCATTCTATTTCTGGAACACTGGAAGCAGCTAATGTTTAGCAAGAAAAGAATATTATTAGGGCCAGGTGCAGTAATCCCAAAATGCCAGCACTTTGGGAGCATGAGGCAGGTGGATTGCTTGAGTTCAGGAATTCAAGACCAGCCTGGGTAACATGACAAAACCCTGTCTCTACAAAAAAAAATACAGAAATTAGCCAGGCGTGGTGAGGTACTCCTGTAGTCTCAGCTACTTGGGAGGCTCAGGCAAGAGAGTCACTTGAGCCTTGGAGGTTGAGGCTGCAGTGAGTCATGATTGTGCCTGGGTGACAGAGCAAGACCCTGTCTCAAAAAAATAAAAAAAATAAAAATAAAATTTACCAAATAATGAATTTGGGTTCTATTTACACTTATATGAAAGCTAGTCATTTTTTAAAGGAGGATCATCTGGCTTGATTAATTCTCTTTAAAGCCAAGAATAAATGAAAACCTACTTGCACTTCGATGCTTAAAAATACTGACTTGGGCTGGGCATGGTGGCCCATGCCTGTAATCCCAGCACTTTGTGAGGCCGAGGTGGGCAGGTCACTTGAGGTCAGGAGTTTGAAATCAGCCTGGCCAACATGGTGAAACCCTATCTCTACCAAAAATGCAAAAAATTAACCGGGCATGGTGGCACATCCCTATAATCCCAGCTGAGGCAGGAGAATCGCTTGAATCTGGGAGATGGGGGTTGAAGTTAAATTCTTTTAAAAAAAAAAAAAATTGACTTGATCCAAAATAGGAGCAGGCTGCCTCCATGGGACATTCGTGCCAGGCCAGAACAAGGGAGAATAAAGGGAAATAAGGCAGATGTGATAGCTCCCTTTAGACAGTTGAAGGACTGTCATGATGAAGGAGGGATTAGATGTACTTGGTTTAGTTCCAGAAGATAAATAACTTTTATTTAGTGATAGAGGAACAAATTTTGGCTTGAACTTTTGAGTCATTTGAGGACCCCAAAGTGGAATTAGCTAAATGTTAGGCAGTGAATTGTGACTGTATTGTTTATGTAGAGCTTAGATGAATGTTTGCACAAGGTTTGGATGAAGTTTTAGACATTAAATTGGGTTCAACCTGCAAGGAAAAGCAGGCAGATTTAGGAAAAGTCAATTCACCCTTCTGTCATGTGATTCTGTGGCACTATTAAATTTATTATTATTTTTCTAGGCACCTCTGTCAATTTTACCCCCTCAAGTAATTGATAATAGAGTTGATAGTAAAGTCTGTAGAGATTTCTCAAACATTGTTCCTCATCCCTCTGGAGATTTCTCAAGGATGCCTCGGAAGTGGCTAAGAATGGTGAAATGAAGGCCAACTGGGGCTCTGAGCCCTTTACCTATGCTTCAACCAGAACAATCTTGCTTTTATTTGTTTTACAAATTAAGTGTAATGGCTTCCTTGAAGATTTTCTTTTTAACAGAAAAAAAAATGGTTCTACTGTAAAAAAAAAAAAATTAAAAGCTCTGATATTTCAAGGTCTTCCTTTTATTGACAGGAAAACTGAGATAGAGAAGTGTCTTGCCAAAGGTCACACAGTTAGTAAAGTTCAGAGTTGGGATTCAAATCTAGCTCTTCTAGTTCAAATTGTTTTTCTTCCACTCTACAAGTCTGCCTTGTTAGAATTCAGTAAAAGCTTCTTTCCATTCTGCTGGCCACCACTGTAATCCAGAATCTGATTTCTTCTAATCTCCTATTCTGTATTAGCCACTTAACTAGTCTCCTTGCTGTCTAATTCTGTTCTATATTATATATACTCTTGCCATTTTATTATTCTTGGAACATTGTTTTCATCCTGAGATTTCCCTGTTTAAGAACCTTCTCCCTATCTTTTATAAGAACTTTTCAGGCTGGCCTTTTGTGTTAGCATTCTTTAGAATCCTCATTGTTCAGCTGAATGTGAGCCTAAATCCATCCTATTATGAGTAACTAATGAGATATAATAGTGGGATTAACTGAGTCCCTCCCTATTCCTAGACTTCACCTTTGGCAGGATTTTCATGTATACAGTTTTAATCAGGCATGACGAGAAGATATAAAAGAAATAGAAAATTGCAGCCCATAAAAAGCAAGTTATATAATAATATGAATAATATAATCCTATTTATATCTCACATGTATTTTTTAAAACAAGAATGAGATGTATAGAAATTGCATGGGAGAAAACACATCAGGCTGGGCTCGGTGGCTCATGCCTGTAATCCCAGCACTTTGGGAGGCTGAGGCAGCAGATTATCTGAGGTCAGGAGTTCAAGACTAGCCTGGCCAACATGGCAAAACCCCACCTCCACTAAACATACAAAGATTAGCTGGATGTGGTGGCATATACCTGTAATCCCAGCTGCTTCGGAGGCTGAGGCAGGAGAATCGCTTGAACCTGGGAGGTGGAGATTACAGTGAGTTGAGATCATGCCACTGCACTCCAGTCTGGGCAACAGAGCGAGACTCCATCTCAAAGAGATTGAGAAAGGATGGGGGGAGGAAGGGGAGCTTCCATCTCCTTTTTTTACTCAAAAGGCTGAGAAGACTGCTTGAGACCAGAAGGTCGAGGCTGCAGTGAGCCATGATCATGCCACCGCACTCAGCCTGGTTGGCAGAGTGAGACCCTGTCTCAAAAAAAAAAAAGTGTTTTGTTTTCCCACAGTGGAGACCTTTTGAAGTGTTAACCTTCTGGAAAAAGGTTAATTTCAAGTCTTATAGCTTGGTCTGATTTTTTAAAATTTGACTTAAGCTAATCATGAGAAGTGTGCAGATTCACACTCTTTAACTCCTGTGGATTGAAAAACAAATAATCTAACCTCCATTTCCTCTGGACAGAGAACTTATTCTTCTGGTATGTTTCAGAAGGCTGATGGAGCAAGGATAACCTTATATTACCAGTGGACTACTTAATCTCTATAATGATTTGTTGGGCAGCTACTATTGATAACAAAAAATACTTTTTTTTTTTTTTGAGATGGATTTTCACTCTGTCGCCCAGGCTGGAGTGTAGTAGTGTGATCTCACTGCGACCTCCGCTCCCCAGGTACAAGCAATTCTCCTGCCTCAGCCTCCCGAGTAGCTAGGATTACAGGCATACACCACCATGCCTGGCTAATTTTCGTATTTTTAGTGGGGACGAAGTTTCACCATGTTGGTCAGGCTGGTCTTGAACTCCTGACCTCGTGATCCACCCGCCTTGGCCTCCCAAAGTGCTGGGATTCCAGGTGTGAGCCACTGTGCTGGCCAAAAAATAAAGTAACTGTTTCAAGAAACTTTTTTGTTAACTTTATTGAAATATAACTTATATACAAGAAGATGTACCCATTTAAAAATGTACAATTCAGTACAATATCTGTATAATCATCTCCCCAATCAAGATAAAGAACATCTCTGTCACAAACCTGCCCCGCCCCCAAATTTTCTTATTACCGTTTGCATTTACTCTCCCCTTATTGCAATCCACACTGATCTGGTTTCTATCACTATAGATTTGTTTTGTAGAATTTCATGTAAATGCAGTCACAGGGTATGTATTCTGCATTTGACTTCTTTAACTCAGCACACTGTTTTTGATATTTATTCATATTTTTGTGTATATTAATAGTTTGGCCAGGCACAGTGGCTCACACCTGTAATCCCAGCACTTTGGGATCCTGAGGTGGGCAGATCATGGGAGGTCAGGAGTTTGAGACCAGCCTGGCCAACATGATGAAACCCCGTCTCGACTAAAAATACAAAAATTAGCTGGGCATGGTGGTGCTCGCCTGTAGTCCCAGCTAGTCAAGAGGCTGAGGCAGGAGAATCTCTTGAACCCAGGAGACGGGGGTTGCAATGAGCAACCATTGCACTCCAGCCTGGCGACAGAGCGAGACCCCATGGCAAACAAAAAAAAATGTTTGTCCTTTTTTATTGCTGGGCAATAATTCATTGTATGGACATATAGCAATTTGTTTACCCATTCATCTGATGATAGACATTTGGGCTGTTTTCCACTTTTTTGGAAGCTGCTGTGAACATTCACATTGAAGTCTTTGTGGACATGTTTGTATTTTTCTAAGGTAAATACCTAGGAGTGAAACTTAGGTCCTGTTGTAAGTGAATGTTTTACTTGATAAAGAAAAAACTACCAGTTGGGTGCAGTGGCTCATGCCTGTAATCCCAGCACTTTGGGAGGCTGAGGCAGGCAGATTGCTTGAGTCCAGGAGTTCGAGACCAGTTTGGACAGCATGGCGAAACCATCTGTACAAAAAATACAAAAATTAGCTGGGTGTGGTGGCTCAGGTGGGAGGATCATCTGAGTCTAGGAGGCAGAGATTGCAGTAAGCCATGATCTTGCCGTTGCACTCCAGCCTGGGCAACAGAGCATGACCCTGTCTCAAAAAAAAAAAAAGTTCCTAATTTATTAATAAAATAATTTTTTTTAAAAAAAGATTTAAAAAGTGCCATGCTGTTTTCCAAAGTGTCTGTACAATTTTCCACTTACCAGCATTATATGAGAGTTCTGGTTGCTTTGCACCCTCATCAGCACTTAGTATTGTCAGTTTCCTAAAAAACAAACAAACAAACAAAAAACACCCTAGTAGGTGTGTAGTGGTGTCTCACTGTGGTTTTAATTTGCATTTTCCTCATGATTAATGACATTGAGCATCGTTTTATGTGCTTATTGTCACTAGTATCTCATATTTGGTGAAATCTATTCAAATTTTTTGCCCATTTAAAAAACTGTAATGTTTGGCTTCTTGTTACTGAGTTTTAAGAGTTACTTATATATTCTGGATACAAGTCCTTTATGAGTACATGAATTAAAAATACTTTCCCCCAGTTGGTGGCTTGCCTTTTTATTTTCTTTATATTGTCTTTTGAGGAGCGTAAGTTTTAAATTTTGGTGAAGTCAAATTTTTTGCTTTTTTCTTTATGGCCAGTATTTTTTGTATCCTGCATAAGAAATCTTTCCTTACACCAAAGTCACAAAAGATTTTTTCCTAGATTTTCTTCTATATCTAAAAGTTTTATAATTTCAGCGTTACATTTAGGTCTTTTATGTCTATGATCCATTTTGATCACATGCTCAATTTTGTTCTCACTACACAAAAGACACAGTAGGAAAGGAAGAATCTGGAATAGAGATGACTGCCTCTCTCAAAAGACAGATTGTAGAATAGAAATATTTTGTTCTGTGCATTATCTTCATCTAATATTTATTAAGTAATAACTTCAGTAGTAAAATACATATAAATTACCTACTGTGAGTCAGGCACTGGAGATACAGTAATGAAAATACTAGACAATGCTCTTGCTCCCTTGGAGTTTATATTTGAGTGGGAGAAATTGTGTTTTTATTATAGTGAGCATCCATCATTTATATGGTAAAGTCAAGAAAAATGTCATTGCCATTGCCTCTATCTGTGATTTCTCAAATCCTCAGTTGAAGGAAGCATTTTAGGTTGTTGGTAATCTTCTTAATATTATTGTATGATAAAGCATGAACCTGTTTCCACAAAGAGTCACTGATCTGCAGAGAAAAGGGAATCTTGAGCTGCATACAGCCACCTATAATACAATGTGTGATGTGGTAAAGCAGTACTGAATGCAGAGTCATATCAAATGATCTCATGTTCCTGTCACTACTGAGGTGTAATGACCAGAGTTAATGCTCTTTTCCTTGGTTTAAGCAAATTGGTTTGTTTTTTGCCAAAAGAGTTCATTAACATTAACTTTAGATAACTCTTAGATCTCTTTCTGATAGCCAGAGGACCAGATACCTTCTATAATTAGCCATTCATGTGTTCCTTAAAACGAGTCATACTTTGTGTTAATGATACCACCATTCTTCAAGCCACTTTAAGTATCAAAAATAAGTTCTATTTACTATTAGCATTTGTAAACTAATACTAATATTAAATAGCCAGATAATAAATGGTGTTAAGTCAGAACAGGATGAGATCTATGACCTAGTCTTGCATGATGAGTAGGATTTCAGGAGATACAAATAAAGAGGGCAGATTATATTGATGGATTTGAGGAAAATGGTTACATAAGCAAATACACTATTCTTGGCTTGACTCCTTTATCATGTATCTATAGTAGGCATCATTAAATTCATCATGGTATTCTTTCTTGTTGAGCCTGGACATAGCCTGGTAAGACTAGAACTAGATATGTAGACACAGAAATGTAGACATTAAATGGAGATTGTTGTTGTTGTTTTGCACTCGTCACCCAAGCTGGAGTGCAATGGCTCACTGCATCCTCCCACCTCACCCTCCTGAGTAGCTGGGACCACAGGCGTGTGTCACCACTTCTGGCTAATTTTTGTCTTTTTTGTAGAGATGGAGTTTCACCATGATGCCCAAGCTGGTCTTGAACTCCTGAGCTCAAGGGATCCACCCACCTTGGCCTCCCAGAGTGCCAGGATTACAGATGTGAACCACTGTGCCTGGCCATGGAGAGGTTATTTTGAAAGAGACATCAGTGAGACTATGGAGATGTCTGACCCTGGAGGTCAAGATGTGAGACATTTCCTATGTGCAACAGGGAAGCCTTTGGTGCAGAGACTATGAAAGGTTTCTGATGCATGCATCTGAGGGGTGCAATAGGCATCACAACTGCACTCAGAAAAAATAGTGCCAGGGGAAGACAGTGCAATTTATTCTGCCAGCAGGTATCACTCAGGCCATCTCCAGGCTGAGAGAGACCCTGGAGTTATACTAGCACAGAGTTGGACGATGGTTGCCAGCAGAGTCAGCAACATACAGGGGCAAAGGATCATTGGCCTGGAGATCTTAAGAAGCTGGAGGAGCACTTCCTCAAGGGCTGCAACTTTTTCCAGCTGCTATGAAGTTCTCTTCCCCTGGTACATGCAGATCCATCTCAGGTAGATAAGCAGGAGAGGGGTGGCTATCTGAGAGACTGAGCAATTTTTATTCAGTACAGTCTAAGCAGTACCTGAAAAGACATTAAATGATCAGATAGGACTATGTTAAACTGGTTTGGAGGCTTATGAGGGACACGATGTAGGCAACTGTGAAGATGCACAAGACCTTCGTGTGAGTAGAGGGTGCCCTCAGCTCACCTACCACTTTCGATAAAGTGAGGCCGGACTGAATGTTAAATGAGGCAGGCCTGTTTACCTGTGTCCAAGAGGGGCTGATTGAGCCCATTTGAGATAAGTTAGAGTAGATGCCAGAGGCAAGCAGCCTAGCTGAGCAGGGAGCTGGGTACACTCAGCTGCAGGAGCACTGTGTGCCCGTGTGTACCTGCCTCGGCACCACCAGTGTCACAGCACCGGCTGCACCCATTGCCGGGCAAGAAAGAACCACGTGGTTGAAATACATCTACTGTACCTGGCCCTGTCAGACTTGGGAGAACAGGTTCTTATCTTGTTGTCCTTGGTGCTGTTTCCATCAGCATCCACCTGTTATCTCTCCTCACCCTGAGGAGGCCAACCCATCTTGATTTTGTCATTCATTTTTTTTCTCATTCATTCATTCACTCTGTTATTCAGTCTGTTATTCCATACACTGTACTAGGCACTGAGGACACAGTATTTTGTAGAGGTAAGGGAATAAACACACATGAATAAAATGAAGTGTGAACAATATTAAGCTTCAGAAATATCACTGAGAAAATACGGAGTCTTATTGGAGTACACATTTTTGGGGAACATAGTTTGTAAAGGAAGCAGGGAGGTTTATAGTGTGACCTAACAATGATTTTGAGGTGATCAGGTGAAAGGTGGGAAGAAAGTTTCAGGCAGAGGGAATAACACGTGCAAAGATGAGAGAGACAAAAGGAACAAAAGTTCAGAGGGTCTAGAGTGTAGAAGGTGAGGAAGAGGGACGTGACTTGAGATGAGCCTGAAGAGAGGCAGCGACCTGACCATGGGGCACCTTGAAATTCAGGATCAGTTGTTTGTATTTCATCCTAAGCACAATGGGAAGCTATTCAAAGGATTTATGCAGAGGAGTAACTTTGCCAGCATTGTATTTTTAAAAAAAGAATGCAAACAATTTTAATGTAGTTCAAATCTGCATGTTCAGTTCATTTCAGCTCCTTCACTGCCAAACCTGGGGGCAGGGACTGCTTCAGTTTCTCTGCCTGAGATTCATACCGGCATTGTATTTTGAATTTATATAGGGTGGATTGGAGTGGATCAACACCAGATGTGGGGAGGCAAGTTAAGGGATTGTTACATTAGTCCAGGTGAAGGATGATGGTAGTTTGAACTGCATAGGGTAGAGGTAGTAGAGAAGATAGATTTGGGGCATATTTTGGAGGTATGTTCAGCAAGGCTTAGATGTGGAGAGTAGTGAGGAAGATGGAGAATTCAAGGATAACCAAGGTTTTTGGTTGAACACCTATGTGGATGATGGCGTCCTTTGCTGAGTAAGAGAACATTGGAGTGGGAAGATACTTTGGAGGAAAATCATGTGTCTGGTTTGGATGTTGAGTTTGAAGTTCTTGCAAGACCATCAAGTGAAGAGATCCTGTGGGCAATTGGATATATGATTTGAAACCTGATAGAAATGGACTAGCGATTCATTCTTGGCATATAGAAATTTGTTATTGGAGCAGTGGGCATAGGTATTACTGTAGAGAGAGAGAGAATTGAGTGGAAAAACAAATCTACAATATACCCCTGAGGATCATCAATCAACCCAAGGGCAAGTAGAGAAGGAAGAGTCAGTAGGAGACTGAGAAAGAGCTGCCAGGTTGGAAGAAACCTGGACAGTGTGGTGTCATGGAGGGTATACCACTGCAGTCAGCTGTAGGGCAGTGTCAGAGTGTTTGGCTGGACTTCTGGAGATGCTCAAGTTATGTACAATATTTGATGGAGTGGGCAGGCTACAGAGGATCAGAGGAGCACACCTGGAGCTCCCAGCCTCCCCTTAGTATCTCCCTAATAAACACAGCATCCTTCTGCCTGTCAAATTGGAAGAAAACCCGAACTCCAGGAAGTAGCAGGAGTTCAAAGGAAAGAGCAGGTGCTCACACAGGTTATACCTTTAGCCTGGTGAGGTTTGGGAGGATCAGAGTGAATTTTAGTCTCTGGACCTGAAGCATCCCATACATTTTGTTGCCCTCTTACCACTTTTAGAAGCTGACCTTACTTTTTTCTCTCTTTGCCTCTATCTTTGCCCCTCTGATTCGCTAGCCCAGTTGATTCTCCTTGGCTCTTGAGCTTGGTTTAGTTTGTGTAGCACTCCTTTTCTGAGGAGTAACTTCCATAACAAATATTTATAGTAACTCCTCTGCTTGGCTGGCAAGTCCCAGAACCTTTGTCCTTATGTACTGCCCTAAAAAGCAGTCACCCCAGAGCACAGCTCAGCTTTATAGGCCTAGATATGATTAGGTGCTTCCTTTACCCCTTCTGGAGGTGTTAGTGGCTCTGAGCCTTAGAAGTTCTGTTCTCCATAACCATCTCCTTCTCTCCTGTTTTGCTTGTCTGAAACGTATTTATTAGCTAGATGTTGAGGTTAGTAGTTCTACCCTTCAGTGAAGATTGATGAAAAATTAGCCCAAAATTGCTGTCTTCTAATTAAAAAAATCTATAATCTCTATGTTCTGTGAGTTGGGTCTGAGGGATGCCTCTAGCTCTTAGCTTATTTCAGGGCCTAAATTTAACATACCCTGGGTTTAAGTGGTGGCTTGTAATTTCTATATAGGAGAAGCTTAAGGGGAGAAATATGATTGGAAGAGAAGGGAGGTAGTTAGGTTTGCCTTAAAGCTGAGTACACAAGAGTAATCTGATCAGCTGGCTGGGACTGACTGCCAGAAAAATTAAAAAACAAAGATGTGATTGATAAAAAATGTGTACTTTGTTCATGTAAGTGATTTTTTTAAATGTAGACTCTGACACCTTTTTTTTCCACCTTCTGTTGGCCAATTATTGCATTTACATAGTTTCTTCCTTCCTTCCCTAAACAAGGTATAACACCATTAACCTGAGAATTTTAAACACATGCTTTGCTCACTTTTTTTCTATTTATGTATTATTTTTATTTGGTTTATTTTTGGGGGAGGGGAGGCAGGAGTTGCCATTTGTGCCAATTACTCTTCCTCAAATCTTCCAAGCAATCTTTTCCTTGGGGAGTTGTACTACAAAATTCTAATAATTACTGTTGTGCAATATTGAGATACCTTACATATGTAGCAACAATGGTGCATATGCTCACACCCAGTGAAACAAGGTCATTTTCTACTGGCAGTAATATGCATTGAGGTGACAGGTGATGGCATGGTTATGGATTAACTCGCCAAGGAAATGAGTCTGGAAAGAAGAATGCAGAAATCTGAGGACTAGAGCCTGGAGTGGGGAAGCTTTGAGTTCAGAGGAAGAAGAGAACTTCACCATGGGGAGCCATCAGCTGGACATTGAGATGGAAGGATGACTATGAGTATGAGCTATTACAGAAGCCATGGTAAGAGTTGTAAGTAGATGACATTAACATCAAATGTGACTGATGTGTAACTGGAGGAACTTACTGTCATATGCAAACTAACAACTCCACTGTGTTCTTCTTAATCTAGATCATTTGTAAAAACTTTACACTAGACGATTCAGTTCTATTCAACAAGTATTTTTTGAGCTGCACACTAACTGTAATGGGGTTGTATAAAAGAGCTATAAAGTTGTGTTTTAAAATAGTATGTCTTTATAAACAAATATGCTGGCAATTTATACATAAAACTCTCAAACTTTACTGGTATATTTGTTAAGTGGAGACTATAGACCTATTTCAGTGACATTTACAAAAACTCCTTTGGTATTCTTTTATCCTTGTGGTACCTTAAAAAGAAAACCCACATATAACTTCTATTGTTACAAAAGTAATACATAATTATTGAAAAATACAGCTGGGCATGGTGGCTCACGGCTGTAATCCCAGCACTGTGGGAGGATCGCTTGAGCCCAGGAGTTCAAGACCCGCCTGGGCAACATGGTGAGACCTTGTCTCTACAAAAAAATAAAAAAACAAATAGGCAGGCTTGGTGGTGAATGCCTATAGTTCCAGCTGCTTGGGAGGCTGAGGCAGGAGCACTGCTTGAGCACAGGAGGTTGAGACTGCAGTGAGCCGAGATTGCACTACTGCACTCCAGCCTGGGTGACAGATCAAGACCCTGTCTGAAGAAAAAAGAAAAGAAAAGAAAAGAAAAGATATGTATAATATAGATATAAATTATAACACGTACTATCCCTAAAGAGACAGTCAATCTTAACATTTTGATTTATACTGTTTCAGGTTTCTTTTTTTTTTTTTTGAGATAGAGGCTTGCTCTGTCAAACTAGGCTAGAATCCAGTGGTGCTGTCTCAGCTCACTGCAACCTCCACCTCCTGGATTCAAGCGATTCTCCTGCTTCAGCCTCCCAAGTAGCTGGGACTACAGGCGCACACCACCACACCTGGCTAATTTTTGTGTTTTTAGTAGAGACGGGGTTTCACCATGTTGGCCAGGCTCGTCTTGAACACCCGACCTCACGGGATCCACCCATCTCAGCCTCCCAAAATGCTGGGATTACAGGCATGAGCCACTGTGCCCAGCCCCAGTTTTCTTTTTCCTTTCTTTTATTTAATTTTTTAAAAAATCTTTTCTGCTGAACAGCCTGTGGGGATTTTTTTTTAAATGTATATATACCCGATAAACTATAAACTTAAATCTAATTTTCAGCTTGATTAGATTTAGGTTAGACTTTTTCATTCTTTTTTTTTTTTGAGACGGAGTCTTGCTCTGTCACCCAGGCTGGAGTGCAGTGGCGCGATATCGGCTCATTGCAACCTCTGCCTCCTGGGTTCTTGAATTCTCCTGCCTCAGCCTCCTGAGTAGCTGGGACTACAGGCGCACGCTGCCACACCCAGCTAATTTTTTGTATTTTAGTAGAGATGGGGTTTCACCGTGTTGCCCAGGCTGGTCTCGAACTCCTGAACTCAGGCAATCCACCTGTCTCGGCCTCCCAAAGTGCTGGGATTACAGAAGTGAGCCACCACGCCCAGCTTTTAATTTTTAAAAGAAATAAAAGAGATGGGGTCTTGCTTTGTTGCCCAGGCTGGTCTCAGACTCTTGGGCTCAAGTAATCCTCCTGCCCTGGACTCCCAGTGTTGGAGTTGCAGGTGTGAGCCACCACGCCATATTATGATTGCTAAAGATCTTTTTTTGGCCGGGCATGGTGGCTCATGTCTGTAAATCCCAGAATTTTGGGAGGCTGAGGTGGGTGGATCACTCGAGGTTGGGAGTTTAAGACCAGCTTCTCCAACATGGAGAAATCCCTTCTCTACTAAAAATACAAAATTAGCTGGGTGTGGTGGCGCATGCCTGTAATCCCAGCTACTCAGGAGGCTGAGGCAGGAGAATCACTTGAACCCAGGAGGAGGAGGAGGTTGCTGTGAACTGAGATTGCACCATTGCACTCCCACCTGGGCAACGAGAGTGAAACTCTATGTCAAAAAACAAAAACAAAACAAAAAAAGGATAGTTTTTTATGGGTGAAAATATAGTCCATTGTTATTTTAATTTTATAGACACTTTAAAAATTTTGTATATTGGTGGAAAAACTTTATTATTTGATGCTAAATTTTATTAAAACAGTCAAAAATTATTCTAAGTTGGTTGAATGAAGTGAATAGTTAATCTGGGTTATCCTGGTTTTGGTTGAATGTTCATGTGACTCTTAAGGTGTCATACCCCAGTTCTACCACTCCTGAGCCCTCGGGAGACTCAGCCTCAGCACCTTGCTCCCCTAAGACAGCAAACGCCTCCCTCCCTGAGAGATTGTGCTCAGCTCTCATCCAGGAAGGCTGCATAGGCCCTTTACTGGATGACCCGGTAGGCAGACCAAGTGTGCCTTTAGGGGCCTAGCAAAGCAGTGATACCAAATAGATTTGGAGGAAAGGATGTTGATGTGTTTTTAAAAACATGGAAGTAGTTATTGTGGGAAAATCTGAATTTATTGATTTTATTTTAAATTCTTTTTTGGAGGAGGGGAGTACCATAATCTTTTCAGTGTTTTCAGTTTTTATATAGGTCAATTCCCTTCTTTGACTCATCCCAAATTTTGCTGGTGGGGCTTCAGTCACGTCCTTGTCTTTGTCAGTAGCTCCCTCCCCATATTGTCCCGAGGATTGGGAGGCAGGAAATTTATAATGCCCTTTTCTCTCTCTTTTCTCCAAATTCATTTTCTCTCCTGTGTCCATTTGGGAGAAAAGGGAAATCGATTCTGTCTCTTCACTCCTCTATATTACTCCATCTGGACGGACTCAACACTGATAGCAGTGAACCTTGAATTTGGCAGTTTTGGAGCCAGGGTTTTTGCCCTCAGTGCAGTATATTCATTTTTTGTTGTTGTTTAGCTGCCAGATTTAGGGTCCAAACAGGAAAACAGAACTCACTCTAAGCATTTAAGCCAGAGGGCATTTAATCCAGAGAATTAGTTGGCTGTGAATTTGGTGGAAGAGCCGAGAGGCCTTTCAAGGGAAGGTGAGGCAATGCGAGGGAAGAGTAGCAACTGTAGGAACCTTCTATCATCCCTAGGCTGTGGGAAGGAGGGGAAGTGCAAGGGCCAGGGTAACTTAGAAGCCGGAACTTTGGGGACCTGTTCTAGGGCAGCTGGGGCCAAAGAGCACCTGTGAGAAGGGGAAAGATAGTCTGGCTTTTCTATTCCAGTTTTCTGCCAGTGCTTCCCAGACTGAGCTCAGCAGGAAGCCATCTGTGGAGGGAACGGGAAGGAGCGCCACCATTTACTACTTCACACACGCTTCCACGTAAGCTTGCTTCTGTCTCTTCTTAGTTAGCACACTTCTTAAGCATATTGAACTAAGTTGAACAGTTTCTCTTTTTTGGTCATATATCACTGATCAGCTCTTCTTATTAGACTTTTACAATGAAGCAATGAAAAATTTGAAAACCTTTGCACAATGTAAAAACAAACAAACTCTTTAAAAAAAATTGTTTTACTCTTCCAGAATATGGTCCCAAACTGCTGATGGTGGGATGTAGTTCAATTTTAGATATGACATGACAGACCCCTAATAATTACCATAATTGACATTTATATAATGTTTTACAATAGATAACGTGGTTTTACATTTATTGTTACTGCAAAAAGGTTTTAATCTGGGGATCTTGGGGCCTGTTTATTTGACCTCTAACAGGCTAGCTCAAGACCTAGATTTGAAAGAAAAAAAATTAGTGTTCTTTTCTTGTTTTCCTCTGAATCACAGATGATAGGCAAACTTCTTTGACTTTTTTGTTAGACAGGTTACACTCAGTAGTTGGTGGGAGGTGTTCTCAGTTGTCACCGGTGGGAGAGGCTGGCATCACGTTTCTACTCTGTTTTTCTCTCTTGGTGACCTAGCAGGTGTTTAGGACAATGACCGACTCATCTGTTCATGTGGAACCTTTGCAGTCATATAGATCATGCCTGTTGTTTTTAGCCTATTCTCCTTCTTCTTTTTCTTTTCCTTTTTTGTTTTTGAGACAGTCTCGCTGTGTCGCCTAGGCTGGAGTGCAGTGGTATGATCTCTGCTCCCTGCAACCTCTGCTTCCTAAGTTCAGTCGATTCTCCTGCCCTCAGCCTCCTGAGTAGCTGGGATTACAGGCATGGGCCACCAAACCTGGCAAATTTTTGTATTTTTAGTAGAGACGGGGTTTCATTATGTTGGCCAGGCTGGTCTTGAACTCCTGACCTCAGGTGATCTACCCGCCTCAGCCTCCCAAAGTGTTGGAATTACGGGCGTGAGCCACTGCATCTGGCTCCCTATTCTCATCTAAATAACAATTTTATTTGTTTATTTTCAAAGTATCATTCTTGCCCCTCAAGGAAGAGTCTAAGTCAGCCCTACAGGTCATCTTGTCTAGTGTTTGTTCAAGATTTGCCTTGTGGAAAATCAAAATAATTGAATTACTGAATTTATTCTTGGGCCAGAGATACCTCAACCAATCTTAGCTTTGTTTTTTGACATTATACATGAAATTATGTAAATCATGTTTTGTGGGGTTTTTTTTTGTACTTCTTTCTCTTTCTCTCTCTCTCTCGCTTTCTTTCTCTTTCTTTCTTTTCTTGTAGAGATGGGGTCTCGCTATGTTGACCAGGCTGGTCTTGAACTTTGGCCTCAAGCAATCCTCCCATCTTGGCCTCCCAAAGTGCTAGGATTACAGGTGTGAGCCAATGCACCCGGCCTGGTGTGCTATAGCTGGCCTAAAATTAGAGCCTGAACAACACTATTTTATAAAAGACAAAGTTGTGTTTTAAATAAGTTGAAACAGCTGCCCCATTCTCCTCACAATAACTGCTGACCTTGGCGTCTAAGTAAGGCTGCACA
>CAUYLG010023765.1:0-60375 GCA_963573385.1 Cacajao melanocephalus | reverse complement strand
TCTTGAGACAGGGTCTCACTCTGTCACCCAGGCTGGAGTGCAGTGGCACAATCTCCACTCACTGCAACCTCTGCCTCCTGGGTTCAAGCAATTCTCATGCCTAAGCCATCTGAGTAAATGGGATTACAGGCATGAGCCACCACACCCAGCCTTGGTATAGGGTTTTGCCTGGATGTTGTTAGCTGCCGATCAGGATGGTGGTTGCTGAAGAGTGGGGTGGCTGTGGCAATTTTTGGTTTTTTTTTTTGAGATGGAGTTTCACTCTTGTTACCCAGGCTGGTGTGCAATGGCGTGATCTCGGCTCACCACAACCTCCACCTCCTGGGTTCAAGCAATTCTCCTGCCTCAGCCTTCCTGAGTAGCTGGGACTACAGGCATGCGCCACCATGTCCAGTTAATTTTTTGTATTTTTAGTAGAGATGGGGTTTCACCATGTTGACCAGGATGGTCTCGATCTCTTGACCTCATGATCCAGCCGCCTCGGCCTCCCAAAGTGCTGGGATTATAGGTGTGAGCCACTGTGCCCGGCCCAAAAATACTGATTAAAATGCCAGTGAATATCCAAGCCATCAGCAAGCTGTAATCTTTTTGCTGGTTGAAGGTTTTAATTTCTTGTTTGTTTCTTGAGACAGGGTCTCACTCTGTCACCCAGGTTGGAGTGCAATGGCACGATCTCCGCTCACTGCAACCTTTGCCTCCTGGGTTCAAGCAATTCTCACGCCTAAGCCATCAGAGTAAATGGGATTACAGGCATGAGCCACCGCGCCCAGCTGTGGTGTAGGGTTTTGCCTGGATGTTGATAGCTGCTGATCAGGATGGTGGTTGCTGAAGAGTGGGGTGGCTGTGGCAATTTTTTAAAAAAAGACAACCGTGAAGTTTGTTTTGGGTTTTGGGGTTTTTTAGGGAAAGTGTCTCGCTCTGTTGCGCAAGCTGTAGTGCAGTGGCATAATCATAGCGCATGCAGCCTCTAATTCCAGCGCTAAAGTGATCTTCCTGTCTTGGCTTCCCAAAGTGTTGACATTACAGGTGTTAGCTACCATGCCCTGCCACGACCATGAACTTTGCTGCATCAATGGACTCTTCCTTTCAGAAAAGATCTTTTTGTAATATGCAATGCTGTTTCATAGCATTTTACCCACAGTAGAACTTCTCTCAAAATTGGAATAAACCCTCTTAAAACTTGCCGCTGCTTTATTAAATGTATTATTGTAAACCCTGTGTTGTCATTTAAACAATGTTCACAGCATCTGCACCAGTAGATTTCATCTCAAGAAACCACTTTCTTTGCTCGTCCATAAGAAGCAACTTTTAAACGGCGTGGTGGCTTGTGCCTGTAATCCCAGCACTTTGGGGGGGCTAAGGCAGGAGGATCACCTGAGGTCAGAAGTTCAAGACCAGCCTGACCAACATGGTGAAACACCATCACTAATAAAAATGCAAAATAGTAGTAGCCAGGCATGGTGGCAAAAAGTAGCCAGGCATGGTGGCACCTATACTCCCAGCTACTCAGGAGGCTGAGGCAGGAGAATCGCTTGAAGCTGGGAGGCAGAGGTTGCAGTGGGCCGAAATCATGCCATTGTACTCCAGCATGGGCAACAAGAGCGAAATTTTATCATGAGACTGCACCAACTCAGTCACATCTTCAAGATCAACTTCTAATTCTAGTTCTCTTGAACTACCACATCTGTGGTAACTTTCTCCATTGAAGTCTTGAACCTATCAAAGTCATCTGGTCCGTAAAGGTTGGAAGGAACTTCTTCCAAACTCCTGTTACTGTTGCTATTTTAACCTCCTCCCATGAATCACTGATTTTCTTAAAGGCATCACAAATGGTGAATTCTTTACAGAAGGTTTTCTGTTTACTTTGCCCAGCATCAGAGGAATCACTGTCTATGCAGCTATAGCCTTATGAAATACTATTTCTTAAATAAGATTTGAAAGTTGAAATTACTACTGAATCTATGGGCTGCAGAATGGATGTTGTGTTACCAGGCATGAAACCAACATTCATCTCCTTATACATCTACATCAGAGCTCTTGGGTGATAATATGCATTGTCAGTGATCAGTAATATTTTGAAAGCAATCTTTTCTTCTGGGCATTCTCAATAGTGGGTTTAAAATATTCAGTAAATAATGCTGTAAGCAGATGTGCTGCCATCCAGGCTTTGTTGTTTCATTTATAGAGCACAAGCAGAGTATATTTAGTATAATTCTTAAGGGCCGTAGGATTTTCAAAATGGTAAACAAGCATTGGCTTCAACTTAAAGTCACCAGCTGTATTAGCCCCTAACAAGAGAGCTGACTTGTCCTTTGAAGTTTGAAGCCAGGCATTGATTTCTCTCTAGTTATGAAAGTCCTAGATGGCATACTCTTCCAACATAAAGATGTTTCATCTACATTGAAAATCTGTTGATTAGTGTCACTACCTTCATCAATTATCTTGGTTAAATCTTCTGGGTAATCTGTAACTTCTACATCAGCACTTGCGCCTTCATCTTGCATTTTTATGTTATATAGACAGCTTCTTTCCCTAAACTCATGATCCAGCCTTAACTAACTTTAAACTTTTCTTCTGTACCTTCCTTACCTCTCCCAGTCTTATAGAAGACTGAGGGGACTGGGCGCGATGGCTCATGCCTGTAATCCCAACACTTTGGGAGGCCAAGGCAAGCAGATCACCTGAGTTCAAGACCATCCTGGCCAACACAGCGAAACCCCATCTCTACTAAAAATACAAAAAAAAAAAAAAAAAAAAAAAGCACCCCTGTAGACCCATTTAAACAGGAGGCAAAGGCAGGAGAATTGATTTAACCCAGGAGGCGGAGACTGCAGTGAGCCGAGATCACGCCATTGCACTTCAGCCTGGGCAACAGAGGGAGACTCCATCTCCAAAAGAAAAAAAAACAAGACTGAGGGTTACGGTCTGGCTCTGGGATTAGGCTTTGACCTAAGGGAATATTGTGGTTAATTTAATCTATCCAGACCACTTAAACTTTCTCCATATCAGCAATAAAGCTGTTTCATTTTCTTATCTTTCTTGTGTTCAATTGAGTAACCACTTTTAATTTTCTTCAAGAACTTTTCCTTTGCATTGACAACCTGGCTAGCTGGAGCAAAAGGCCTATCAGCCTATCTTGGTTTTCAGCATGCCTTCTTCCCTAAGCCTAATCATTTTTAGCTTTTGATTTAAAGTGAGAGACGTGCAACTCTGCCATTCACGTCAACACTTAGAGGCCACTGTAGGGTTATTAATTGGCCTAAATTCAATATTTGTGTCTCAGGAAATGGGGAGGCCTGAAAACAGGAAGAACAATGGTTAATGGAACAGTCAGAACACAAACATTTATTAAGTCTGCCATTTTATATAGGTGTGGTTCCTGCTGCCCCAAAACAATTACAATAGTAGCATCAAAGATCACAAATCACTATAACAAATATAATAATAAAAACGTTCACAACATTGTAAAAATTACCAAAATATGACACAGATATGAAAACAGCACATCCTATTGGAAAAATGGTGCTGAGTAACTGGCTTGATGCAGAGTTGCCCGAAACCCTCAATCTGTTCAAAACACAGTTATCTGCAAAGTGCAATAAAGTGAAGCACAATAAACAAGATATGCCTGTTATGTATATGTATATATTAAACATATATTAATAATATGAGGCTGGACGTGGTGGCTCATGCCTGTAATCCCAGCACTTTGGGAGGCTAAAGCAGGCAGATCACTTGAGCTTAGGAGTTCCACACCAGCCTGGGCAACATGGTGAAACCCCGTTTCTACTAAAAATACAAAAAATTAGGCAGGCATGATAGTGAACACCTGTGGTCCCAGCTATTCGGGAGGCTGAGGTGGGAGGATCGTTTGAGCATGGGAAGGGGAGGCTGCAGCGAGCCAAGATAACACTACTGTACTCTAGCCTGGGCAACGGAGTGAGACCCTGTCTCAAAAAAAAGGTAATATAATAACATGTTTAATATATAATGAATATGTAATATATATCAGATAGATGGATATCATACACATACAGTTGATTCTCGTATGTTCTATATAGTCATTGCAAACACTGAATTAGTGAACACTGAACCATTGCTTCTAGGAGAAAATACAGGGTTAGATTCCTATGAGCCTATGCTTACCACATTTGCATTAACAGATCAATATATAATGTTGTTTTGTGTGTGTGTGTTTGTTTAAAGGCACTTTAATATATTTTGTTGATGCACTGATACTCAGCTCCTGGCCACCAGCACCATAATTCATGCCTGTATAACTCATGACTGACTGAAGATTATCTAACATAGGTATTTTCTCCATAAGAAGAGTGTTCTTGCACTTAGGAACACCAGATAACACTTTAGGATGACATTTGTGAGCCATTTGGAACAGGGAAATCACCAGCAAAAAGCGCAAAAATGAGCAAAACATGGCACTAAATAGGCCATGAACAGGACACTTGTTTATAGTATGGGACCTGAAACAAGAAGTCAGAATGTAGCCTCATTTGACCTCAACTGAGAAAGTGTGCATTACGTGACTTACATTTTTCACAGCTCTATAATGTTCTTATATGACTACAAAAATACTATGCATATTAATTTTGGGGTTACAAATAAATTTAAGTGAGTAGAAAAATTTACAAATATGGAATCCATGAACAATGAAAATCAACAGCACGTAAGTGTATAGACACACACACAGCATATAGTACACATTAAACTAATACTTCTCTTCCTGCCTTAATTTCATATTCTTACAACTATCAGTGAAATAGTAATTACTGAAGACCATAGGTATAACATAAGAAAATAAGTTTGCACAAAAAATGTCTAAAATAATGTGGTTAACGATTATATAAACTCGTTTCCCTTTAAGATTAGACCCAGATTATAAAATTTACAAAACTAAAAATTCCTGCTTATATTTTTATTGAGAACTATAGTTGCCAAATATAAATTATATTTTTTAAAGTATAACAGAATGCAGTCACATGCGCCTCTAATCCCAGCTCCTCAGGAGGCTGAGGTGGGAGGACCACTGGAACCTGGGAGTTAAAGTCCAGCCTGGGCAACATAGGAAGACCCTGTCTCCAAAAAATAAAAGTAAATAAAAAGCACAACAGAGTGTAACTTAAGTGATGATGGGCTACTATTCCCGCCATGGGTAAAGCACCGATGTAACCTCTAGTAAATGAGAAAACAAATGTGTGAGAACACTTTAAATACTATAAAATACTACCAAAATTCAAGGTGATACTAATCTTTGATCCTGGAATTTTCTTTTTTTTTTCTTTCTTTGAGACAGTCTTGCTCTGTTACCAGGCTGTAGTGCAGTGGCACAATCTCTGCTCACTGCAATCTCTGTTCCCCTGGGCTCAAGTGATCCTCCTACCTCAGCCTCCCAACTAGCTGGGATCACAGGCACACACCACCACACCTGGCTTTTTTTGTTTGTTTGTTTTTTGGTAGAGATGGGATTTCACCATGTTGCCCAGGCTGGTCTTAAACTCCTAAGCTCAAGCAATTGCAATCCGCCTGCCTCAGCCTTCCAAAGTGCTGGGATTACAGTGAGCCACTGCACCTGGCCCTGGCGAAGTTTCTTAAGATATAATAGATATTTTCTATGACTTCAAATAAAATAGTAACAAATTCAAGACATACATTCTAGGCTAACGGGAAGAAAACTCATCCCATTTGGCACAAAGCCAGTAGGACAGTAGCATTGTTCCAAATTCGCCATTTCAAAATGGCACCTTTTTGGCACAAGGGAATGCTTTCTTGAAAGATAATTTTTCCATGGATTGGGGAGTGGAGTAGGGAGTGGGAGACAGGTGAGTGATTGGGGGTTTGGGGATAAAACTATTCTACCTCAGATCAAGGCAGTAGTTACATTCTCATAAGGAGCCCACAACCTAGATCCCTTGCGTGCGTAGTTCACAATATGGATCACACTCCTTTGAGAATTTAATGCTGCAGCTGATGTGACATCAAGCAGAGCTCAGGCAATAATGCTCACTAGCCTGCCACTCACCTCCTGCTGTGCAGCCCAGTTTCTAACAGGCCATAGACTCGTTAGAAACCCCAGGGGGTTGGGGACCCCTGCTGTAGTCCATTTCCACAGATATTTAAATAACTTTTTAACAAGTAGAATATGTAGGCCCACTATAGAGAATATTCAGAAAACTATTTACATACCTAGGCAGTCACCAACAAAACTCCACTCATCAGAGATGGAGACAAAGGTAATGGACAAAATGGCACCAACAAAGGGCAATTTTAGTGTAACAGAACACTGAATAACACATAAATTATGGAATTACACCTATACTTTAATTAATCTTTGGACCCGTATCACATAAATTATGGAATTACACCTATACTTTAATTAATCTTTGGACCCGTATCTTAAGGTGAGAGGTAGAATTCTAAGTTACTGACCATAAATATTATTTGTCAACTGTGATATTCTACATTTGCCTCATGTAACAATCTGGACCTCAAGCCAAGGTTTCAAGTTGAACTGAAAATAAGGATAGGACAGAAGAAGTAAACTCAGAATTCAATATACATAATGATTCTTGCATTGTTGGAAATAAATTTGTAACATTTGGTGACACCAAAATTTATGATAATTAGCATTTCAAAGAAATTGTTTAAAATCTTAACTAATACTGAGAAGACCACTCCTGCTGTACATAGATACCACACTGGAGCACAGATATTTTGGAAGCTTTCATTTTAGCCACTCTGAAGTGTCATAAGCCTAGGCAACATGGCAAAACCCCATCTCTACAAAAAAATACAAAAATTAGCCAGGTGTGGGGTGGTGTGCCTCTGTAGTCCCAGCTACTAGGGAGGCTGAGGTGGAAGGATCACTGATCTTGGCAGGCAGAGGTTGCAGTGAGCTGAGATTGTGCCACTGCACTCCATCCTGGGTGACAGAGTGAGACTCTGTCTCAAAAATAAAATAAAAAGACATAGAGGCAGCACAAAAATGCCTGTAAGTAAATTCAAATACAAGTACAAGTGAATCTCTGTCAAGTAAAAGGGAAGCCATGTATAAAGTATATAACATGTTCACCCAGGTAGAGTTTTACTATGTCTAATTTACTGATACAATATTTTTTATGTTTTCAAATAAAACTTAAAGGCTGAAAAAGGATTTTAGGATTCACAGACTCTATTCCACTGCATTTAAATAACTGGACAGGCCCCTATCCCAAAGAATCCCAAAGAATACCTATTCTGTCTTTAAGTATCCCACACAGATTTTCTCAACCAAGGCTCTTCATCTGAGCTACAAACACAAAAAAATGATTTTTTTCCCAAGTTAAGTGACTATTTTCCAATTTTTCCAAGGATTCATTATTCTAGATGCACTGGAGGAAAATTAATAATATATTGTAGAAACCTAGTTGAGAAAAGCTGTTAGACCAGAGTTTCTCTAAATCACAATGCTGACATTTTGGTCTGTGTAATTTTGTTGTAGAGGCTGTTCAGTACACTACAAAATGTTTAGCAGCATACCTGGGCTCCACCCACTTGATGTTAGCAGCAACACCCACCCAGTTTTGACAACCAAAATCTCTCCAGACGTTGCCAAATATTTTTTGGAGAGCAAAATTGTCCCCAGTTGAGAACCACTGTGCTCTACCCACTCTAGTAGCTCTCAAGGTGTGGTCACAAGACCAGTAGAATCAGCATCATCTAGAAACTTGTTAAAAATACAAATTCTCAGGCCCTACCCTAGATCTACTGAATTAGAAATTCTGGAGGTTGAACCAGCAATATGTGGTTCAACCAGCCTTCCGGGTGTTTTTGAAACACACTGAAGTTTGAGAAGGACTGTTCAAGCTGATAAATTGGATGAATCTTAGTAGTGTTCTGTAAACCTGGGGCAAAAATGGTTCTCCCATTCATAAATAAATACCTTTATTGTCTGTAGCTTTTGACTAAAAATTGTAAACACACTGAACAAAATTTCTTCCTATGTCAGCATCAAGAGATTCTGCCAAGAAAGATGAATAGCAAACACCCTAACTAAAGATTTTCTATTAACTTGTAGGTATTCTTCGGAGGTTAGAAACTTTAGAATGGCTCCATGTCTTTTTTTTTTTTAGATGGAGTCTCGTACTGTTGCCCAGGCTGGAGTGCAATGGAGCGATCTCAGCTCCCTGCAACCTCCACCTCCTAGGTTCAAGTGATTCTCCGGCCTCAGCCTCCCGAGTAGCTGGGATTACAGGCGCGTGCCACCACACTCAGCTGATTTTTGTATTTTTAGTAGAGATAGGGTTTCACCATATTGGCCAGGCTGGTCCCGAACTCCTGGCCTCAGGTGATCCACCTGCTTCGGCCTCCCAAAGTGCTGGGACTACAAGTGTGAGCCACCACGCCCAGCAGGCCATGTCTTAAATTATTTCAAAAGCAGTCAGATGTTCTCTCTATCTCTTGGACATTGGTATGCTGATATCTGGTGCTGGTATCTTCTTTTATACTTACCATTAAAAACTGTTCAATCCCTTTCCCACCTTCCTTGTTTCCCAGGTAGAGTATTCCAATCTGTCAACAGTTTATCATGTTATCTATTTTCCAATTTTGGCCCAAGTGTTAATGCATATTAATAAGTTCTTCTGCAACTCCCTGTTGTTTTCTACTTAAATTCAGAACTACTAAAGGGAACCATCAGCAATCCTCTTCTACAGAATGGACAGATTTAAAGTGTTAATACAACCTTTTATTTCCATTCTCTAATCACTGATCTTTTATCTATTTATTGCATATTCTTTGAATCACTGTCCAATGTTAAACTCAAAGGTCAAAACTTCATTCTCACAAACTTCTAACACAGACGATTCCCTTAGAAAGTTCCTAACTGTCCACCCAGATTTCAGAGGATTAAAAAAAAACAAAACAGAAATTTCCTAACTGTTCTCTATTATATTTGGAGAATACAGAAAGGCATAGGTTCATTTTTAGCTTTTCTAAGTTGAACCTTTCTATCTTAATCAACACATCCCACAGAAGTTCCCCCCAGTTGCTCTTTCCTCTCTGTCTTAATTTAAAACTTTTCTAACAGCTTAACTGACTCTTCATCTTATTATCCTGCAATCTCTGAGACACTAGCAAGTTAAAGGCTCCCGATTTATCCCCACAACCTCACACCATTCTACCTATAGACCCTAGTCATTAATCTCATCTTTTTCATTTGCAGGGTTGAAACACACAGACATCCTTTCTTCAAACATTTGCTTTCTGTACTCAAATATAATACCCCTCCTCTCTAGTTTGAAAATTCCCTCAATCCACAATAATTTGAAGCAGTGTTTTGTTTTGGTTTTTGACTAAAAATGTAAAGGCACGATCTAAAGCAGATTTGCCTTTTTTAACTTATGTCTATAATTTTTATCAGGTCAGGGAGTTCCTTGTTTTAGATTCAAATACTTTACTACCTAATTTCTATGGGGCAGGAATTATTTTTAAATCATTATTGTATGAGTAAAATTATTAGGCAGGGGAAAGAACACCTTTCATGACAGTTTTAAAGTAAAATTTGTCAAGAATGAATGAATCTAGGCAGGACACGGTGGCTCACGCCTATAATCCTAGCACTTTGAAAGGATCCCTTGAGGCCAGGAGTTCGAGACCAACCTGGGCAACATGGCAAAACGCTGTCTCTACTAAAAATACAAAAATTAGCTGGGCATGGTGGCGCATACCTGTACTCCCAGCTACTTGGGAGGCTGAGGTAGGAGGATCACCCAAGCCTGGGAGGTTGAGGCTTCAGTGAGCCGTCATCACACTACTACTGTACTGCACTCCAACTTGGGTGACAGAGTAAGACCCTGACTCCAAAAAAAAAAAGAATGAATCTGCCAAAAGTACTACCTGAAATTTACTGACAGATTTTGGTGACTTCATTTTGTTTATTTGTTTATTTATTTATTTATTTTGGTGACTTCATATCTCAGGAACCTCAAGAATTCCTTCTATCATCTTAAATATATTTAGGATAATTAGAGACACATACACATGTATCTCTAATACATGTGTTTTCAACTTTTTAGTTGGAAAATATTTTAATACTTACAGAAAAAAATGCAAAAATAGTATAGAGTTTTATATAACCTTTACCCAACTGCTCCTAATATTAACAAATCTTACATAATCACTTATAACAATGAAAACAAGGAAATATACACTGACACAATTAAATATAAGATTGAATTTCATCAATTTTCCCACTAATGTACTTTTTCTGGTCCAGGATTTAATCAAGAATCCCATGAACTGTAATGTTTCTTTAGATCACTCCAATATGCAATAGTCCCTCAGTTCTTTCTTGTTCATGGCTTTGAGACTTTTTAAAAGTACTGGGAACTTATCTTGTAGAATGTTCCTTAATTTGGGTTTGTCTCTGTTTTCTCATGATTAGACAAAAATTACCTTTTCTGGCAAAAAAATACCACAGAGGTGATCCTATGTCCCTCTCAGTGCACTGCATCAGGAAGCATCTGAGATGTGTCAAACAAATGTATAGAAAGCCATTGTTCTGGGCTGAGTTTCTACACTAGGCCCCAACAGAGCACACAAAACTTGAATGGAGTCACTCCTGCTAGGTACCACATAATCAAACTGAACAATGAAATGGACCAGTTTTCCAAAAAACAGGAGATTCACAGCAGCCAATCAGAGCAGCCCAGTTTACTTGTGCTGACAAGATAAGGAAGTTCCCTGCTTTAACCCTGTAAGGAAAGTAACCTTGTAATGACCAATCACTTTTTTTTCCTTGTTTCTGTCTTCTCAGCTTTTTTCTACCAATAAACCTGGCCTCCTCGGCTTACCTCATTGGAGTGTATTTGTATATCTTTAGATGGGATGCTGCCTGATTCATGAATTGCTAATAAAAGCCGATTAATCTTTAAACTCAATTTGTCAAAATTTTTGTCTTCTGACATATGTCAATGTGTCACTAGGTTGGAGTGGTGTCTCCAGATTTCTCCAATGTAACTAAGGTTCCCCTTTGTAATTAATAAGTATTTTGAAGGGAAGATACTTTGAGCCTACTTAAATACCATGTTTCTGATTATCATGCTTTCGCCTACTAATTTTAGCATCTATTGGTTGATTCTTGCCTGCAACAAGAACCTGCCATGGTGATGACCTAATGATGATTTTCTATTTCCATCATTCATTCTATATTTATTAACTGAAATTCTACTATTTAAAAAAAAAAATGAGCTGCCTCTCAATTTTACTGTGAACATAAAATTGCTCTAAAAGTAAAGTTTACTATTATTTTTATCATTTATTATTTAAAATAAAAAAAAGAGTTGTCTTTTCCCCCTTGTGTGTTTATGTTAGTATGGACTCACTGATATTTATTATATTCTATGGATTTTAATCCAATACTATGGTTATTTAGTCTGAGCTTTGACCAATGGAACTATCTCTTTAAGTTGGTTAGATCTTTTCATATGCCCCTATCATTTTTTGAGTTACTTTCTGATACCATTAAATGTTTCAGGCTCATTTTGATTTTCCCTGTCTCAGTCCTGGAATCAATCATTTCTCTGGGGTACCTATTAGTGGAGAATGTTATTTAGAAACCAAGATCTGGGGCCGGGCATCCCAACACTTTTTGGGAGGCCAAGGCTGCCAGATTACTTGAAGTCAGGAGTTTGAGATCAACCTAGGCAACATGGCCAAACTCCAACTCTACAGAAAATACAAAAATCAGCTGGGCATGGTGGCGGGTGCCTGTAATTCCAGCTACTAGAGAGGCTGAGGCAGAAGAATCACTTGAACCAGGAGGTGGAGGTTGCAGTAAGCCAAGATCATGCCACTGCATTCCAGCCTGGGTGACAGAGTGAGACTCCGCCTCAAAAAAAAAAAAAATGTAGGCTGAACAAATGGGTAGGCTATAAAAGTGAGTCTCTAATATTTTTCAGTAAATTCTGACACCTGCTATAACATGGATGGACCTTGAGGACATTTATGCCAAGTGAAATAAGCCAGTCACAAAAGACAAATACTAATGATTCCACTTATATGAGGTTTCTAGAGCAGTCAAATTCATACAGTGCTATAATTGGTTACTTATCAGTCTATTACCCTAAACAGAAAATGTCTTCTTTTTTTTTTTTGAGATGGAGTCTCGCTCTGTTGTGCTGAGTGCAGGCTGGAGTGTGGTGGTGTAGTCTCGGTTTACTGCAACCTCTGCCTCCTGGGTTCAAGCAAGCAGTTCTCCTGCCTCAGCCTCCGAGTAGCTGGGATTATAGGCATGAGCCACCATGCCTGCCTAATTTCTTGTATTTTTAGTAGAGATGGGGTTTCACCATGTTGACTAGGCTGGTCTTGAACTACTGACCTCGTGATCCACCCACATTGGCCTCCCAAAGTGCTGGGGATACAGGCGTGAGCCACCATGCCTGGCTTTTTGTTTGTTTGTTTTGAGTCAGGGTCTCACTCTGTCACCCATGCTGGAGTGCAGTGGTACCATCATAGCTCAATGCAGCCTCTACCTCCTGGGCTCAGGTGCTCCTCCTACCTCAGTTTCCCAAGTAGCTGGGACTATAGGCATGTACCACCATGCCCAGCTAAGTTTTGTATTTTCAGTAAAGAGGGGTTTTTACCATGTTGCCCAGGCTGGTCTTGAATTCCTGGGCTCAATTGATCTGCCCACTTTGGCCTCCCAAAGTGGTGAGAATATAGGTGTGAGCCATTGGGCCTTGCCCTGAAAGCATCTTGTATTTCTCTTTCTTAGCACAGTGCCTGGTGTATGGCAGAAACTCATGAAATATTTGTTAAATAAATAGGAACATTCACATTTATTTGTTAAATAGGAACATTCCCATTAGAGGAATCACATCTAATGGGGTAGAGGTGGGTAGTGGTCAGGGGAAGCAGGGAAGAAATAACAGTTGAGAGCTGGGTCTTCCTTGAAGTGGGAATTCATCATCCAATATTTACTAAGTCCCTATTTTATGCTAGGCATTGGGCAAGGACCCACTGTATATACAGAGATGACTGACACAGCATTTATTTTCCAGGAATCCCATGGGATGGAGGAGACAATCCAGGCTGAGAGCACTATATAAACAAAAGGCTGGATTCCTCAAAATGCTTGATGTGTTTGCGGGGGCTATAGTTTGTGAGGGAGGGGATTTGGCTTAAAAAGGGCTAGACAGTAAAAGGTCAAAAAAGGGAATGGTGGAAGTTTAAAGCCCGGCCTTTAAACTTTGTTGTTTCTAGGTCTTTCAGGTTACAGTTTGAACTTTACTCTAGCAGCCACAGAGTAATCAATCACTGGATACTCTTAAACAGATGAGTGACACAATCAAATGTGAATTTCAAAAATTTTCCATGTGCAAAGTGGAGAATGGGCCGAATTGCCTAGTTATTGGGAGACAAGTTAGAAGGCTACTGCAGTAGTCCTAGAAAGAGATGATGAGAGGCCGGGCACGGTAGCTCACGCCTGTAATCCCAGCACTTTGGGAAGCCAAGGTGGGTAGAGGCCTGTAATCCCAGCTACTTGGGAGGCTGAGGCACGAGACTCACTTGAACTTGGGAGGCAGAGGTTGCAGTGAGCCAAGATTGCACCACTGCACTCCAGCCTGGGTGACAGAGTGAGATTCTGTCTCAAAAAAAAAAAAAAAAGAGAGAGAGAGAGATGAGATGAGATGATGATGATGAAAGCCTTGAGAACAGGCATGAGGAACAGATTAATGTGAGATATTCTGCAGGTACATACATCAGGCCATGGTGACCAATTTTCTGTGGAGGGTGAGGCAGAAGGAATTGTTGGGAATGACTGAGATGAATGGGTAATGCTTTCAGCCGAAACTGGGAAGGGGGATCTGGTTTGGTGTGGCAGCTATAGATAACGAGTTCAAGTTGTATGCTCTGAGATGGAGGTGTCATGAGGACCTTCAGGGGGAGAAATCCTGTGGGACACTAGAAACTTGGATCCAGAGTTCACAGGAGAAGTCACGACAAAGATTAGGGCTCATTAGCATCTGGGTGATGAATGAAGGCTTGGAGAGAATGGGGTTATGGGGAGCGTGTTGAAGGACAACAGGCCGAAGATAGAGACCTAAAGCAAGGACAGAACCTTCTGTCAGAGCTGGTAGAAGAGAAGACCCAAAAGAGAGACAAAAGCTGGCTAGGGAGACAGAAGAATCATGGAGGCCAAGAGAAGAGAATGTTTCTGAGAGGGTGCCAGGAAGGGACCGCTAAGTCTGCTCTGGAGGTCAGGGGATGTGTACCTAAGGAGGTGACATCTAAACTGGTCTTGAGGAACAGCCAAAGATGGCAAACAGGACAGTGCCTGAAAAGGGGACGTGAGATTTGGTAATCACAATAGCTGTAGCCTTTACTAGGGAAGAGCCAGTGGTGGAGATAGCAGACAGATTCAGCGGGCTGAAGAGTGAGCTGGTGAGACTGGGTAGGCAGGAGATACAAACCATTATTTGTTGAAGTTTGATACTAAAGAGAAGGAAAGGCTGATAATTGAAGGGGGAGGTTTTCTTAGAATGGGTGGGACTTGAACATGTTTACTAGCAGAAGGAGAGGGAGGTGAGAGACCAAAGGTGAGAGAGGCAATAGTGGGTGAAGCAAAGCCCACGGAGAGGCAGAGGAAACAGGCCCCAGCTCAAGCCACGCTGCCCTTCTCTATGCCAGGCAGTCTGTGCCTCTGAGCTCTGCCATGCCATTCCCTTCGCCTGGATGATCTCTTCAATAAACCTTTACTGGGCCACTTCTGGGGCAAGGATTATCTCAGAGCTGGGCTGCGAAGGTGAATGACTTGGGCTCTCTTCTCCAGAACTCAGTTCAAAGGCTTGAAGAGACAAGTAAGAAACTTCAAGTCAGTGTGGAGAGTGCCGCAAGAAGGTCCAGTATTGGACACGATGAGATACTGGAAAGTCCCAAACCCAGTTTAGGGTATAGGGGACTGCCTGGAATAGGGGACATCTAAGCTGAGACCTAAAGTAGGAGATGGTCATATGAGAGAGAGTGAAAGAGAAGACATTCCAGGCCGAATGCCTGAATACCTACCATACCCTGGAGTGGCCAGGTTTGTTCTCTGGCGGGAACACCAGATCCTGATCTGTCCTGATCTTCTCCTCTCCTTCTCCTGTTTTTACTACGAGTAAAAACACTCGTAGTTTTTACTTCCACTGAACACTCTTTCCTATATTATAGTGATTTTACTCTCTTATCTGCTGGAAACTTCTGAAGCTTCTGAAGAGAAGAGACTGGTCTTATTTTGGAGTCTCCTAAAGTATCCAGCACAGAGCTCAGCACAAGGTTAATGCTTTACAAATATTTTTTGTTAAGAAATCTCAGGCCTAAGGACCACTATCATGGCTAATAAATTCTCAAGAGGGCCACTGGTAGGATTAAGACATAGAGGTTAAAGAGGGAAAGGGAAAAGTAGGAATAGGAAGAAAAATGTATAGTGAACAAGAGAGAGAGCTGGGAAAGGGAGTGGGGAAGAAGCAAAGAGACAAAGTGTACACACAGTGCGGAAGGATCTACTTACAAACCAAATCTAGCCAGAATTCTTTGCTCCACAAGACCCTGTCTTTGGATTTTTTCCATCATGGGGAGAACCCCTTATTCTCCCTCTACTTTAGGGGTCTCCCATTGGAATGTGATTCATAGATGTATTTGGTAAGTTGCAGGCATCACAACTGCATCTTCTGAGAAGCAGGGAGAAGCTGAGAGAAAGAAAGAAGGGGAAAAGTCTACAAAATCAGCAAGTTTGCCACTTTACAGAGTGAGCCTAGACAGAACTTGAATTTTCTTCCCTTGAGAGTCAGATGGAGGAAAGTTGGTAGCTGTGTCATATTCCTGCGTTGTGTACACAACTCACAAACTAAATTCTCTAGCATAGCAGAACAATTTTGTTTTGCTGCACGATATATAAAGCAAGTAAGAAAAAGATGGCATTCCACATTTCTGAATTAGCACCAAGTCTTTCAAACTCCACCTTTTCCAGGAAATGTTCTTTAATGCAGTGGGAGGTGGTAATTTTACTCTCTCCAAACCCTCACTTTTCTTCCCTCACAGCAACACAAAACCTTGCTCAGAGCTGCACTTATCTCTTCGTTTGTCAGCCTGACTTTGCCTCTCCCATCATCTCTGGATCCTTAGCTGAATTATTTGCTCATGTCAATGGGACAGCCAGAGAACTCTGAAAATGCTGGAAGTCGTGGATAGCAATGATGGTCCCTGAGAGTGTCAGTGTTGCCAATTCAAGACTCAGAATTCCTAGAAGAGCAAACACTCTTTGAGTTTCTTCTGTAATAACAGCATAGTATCATACATTGGTTAATTAATTTTAATTGAAGAAGAAATTTTTTCCAGATGATGATTATAAAATATACCAGAGGTGAAAAATTCTTTTGGCTTAAAATTCAGAGCAATATGTATTCTGCAAGGAGCTGGTCCAAACATCAGAATGTTAAACAATTACACAAGAGTCCGATTTTGTGAGCTTTTATCAACTAAGGAATACCTTTTCCAAAGATGGCTCACGCCTGTAATCCCAGCACTTTGGGAGGTCAAGGTGGGCAGATCACCTGAGGTCAAGAGTTCGAGACAAGCCTGGCCAACATAGTGAAACCCTGTCTATACTAAAAATACAAAAATTAGCCAGGTGTGGTGGCGCACGCCTGTAATTCCAGCTACTCAGGTGGCTGAGGCAGGAGAATCACTTGAACCCAGGAGGCAGAGGTTGCGGCGAGCCAAGATTGCACCACTGCACTCCAGCCTGAGTGACAGAGTGAGATTTTGTCAAAAAAAAAAAAAAAAAAAAAAAAAAAGAAAGGAAGGAAGGAAGGAAGGAGATATATTCTTTCTCTTTTCTCTAGTACATATTCCACATCAATTGTTATATGCCCAGAAATAATACATTTGTCAAAGACCAGTAAAATTACTTGAGGTTAAAAATATTAAAAGAAATAAGTAGACTGGGCATAGAGATCAAGAATGAAAATTATATGAAGCTATTTTCTGAGCTGTGTTTGTGGCAGGTCATTAAACATTAGACAGCTGCTATGCCCCAGGCAGTAACTGCAATAACTCATATATTGCCATGTCCTCTCTGAGAAAACAATGTATTTTGTGCAGAGACAGCTAGTCCTGCAAGATGTTGTCATGAGTTTACTTCACAGTATAGAGGGCCCAAGTACCTTACTCAAGGACCTTCTGATTGGCTTTTCTCTGGTCCCTAAATACCCTCTGATTAAAAGCCTTATTACTGGGGATGAAACTTTTATTGGTTATATTTGGTAAAGTTTAGGGCCTTAACAGGCAGTAGGGGTTGCCAGTGCTGCCAGATTCAATATACAGCTAGCCACAGTTTTCAAAGATAACTTTCCCTCTAACTAAGATCTCATTCCACACAACTATAATAGCAATAGGGTCATTTACCAAGAGCTCAAAGCATCATTTGATCAACTGCCTTTTCTTTCTTTCTTTCTTTCTTTTTGAGACACAGTTTCGCTATAGTCATCCAGGCCAGAGTGCAATGGTGTGATCTCAGCTCACTGGAACCTCCGCCTCCTATGGTCAAGCCATTCTCCTGCCTCAGCCTCTCCAGTAGCTGGGATTAGGTTTCTGCCACCACACCCGGCTAATTTTTTTTTTGGTATTTTTAATAGAGATGGGGTTTTACCATGTTGGCCAGGCTTGTCTTGAACTCCTGACCTCGGGCAATCCACCCTCCTCCTTGGCCTCCCAAAGTGCTGGGATTACAGGCATGAGCCACTGTGCCTGGCCTACTGCCTTTTTCTTTTACTGTATCCATCACAGACAGGAAGTGAAACTTATGTCTCTTTTATCTCTAAAGACGTTGACAATGAAACCCAGAAAGAATAAGCCATAAGGATTTTCTCAGGAGGTTCAAGCTTTGAGTTTAGAGAAACCCAAAGGCTAGAACCCAGATATCCCAAGTTTTTATTCTTTCTTCTCAGTCATGCTGCAATTTGCTCCACACTTGTCCCCACCTGGGGTTGTGGGTGCTCTCTTTGACTTAAAAGATATCTCTTCTTTATGTCACGTGCTACAAGACATTGCTTGAAAGACATAACAGGCAACTGACGGCTCCATGCTTGCTCAGTCACAATCCATGAAACACTTCTTTGGGAAAAAGGGATAGTGACTGGGAGTAATGATGAAGCAGCGAAATAAAAGAGAGGGAAAAGGAAGTTGCCTTGAGAAGTAATGATCATAACTAAGTGTCACTGGGATAGGAAATGTAATTAAATCAGGGGCAAGGGGCTGCAGAGTTGGGATAACTGCAATGATTAAGAAACAAAATCTATTTGCAAGCACTTTCTCACTTACAGATAAAAAAGAAAAAAAAACACAAAATCTAGGGCAGGCCAGGCAGAAAATATGTATTTTAACATTTTAATAAAATCTACAAATTGGGATGGCCCTGAGTAACTAAGGTTAAGATTAAGAATCCATCTATCTGGTGAGAAAGTGACCAAACAAAAAAAAGCACAGTCTTTTTGGTTGACCAACATAACTACCATGGAGTCTGCACAAACAGAACCATCTGTTGTGTGAGGAATCATGGAGAGAGATTCCGTATTTATAGAATCCTGAGTGGGAAAACCAGGCACATTAATTAACTTTTCCCCTCAAGTTCTCTAATTAGAAATCTACTTTTCTTCCTTTCTCTTCTGTCAACATGTACTGCCTTAAAAAAAAAAAAAGTCAATTTAAAAGCAGACAGACTTGCTATGACTAATTTAAGAACTCCCAAAGCAGGCTGTTTTCCAAAAATACACTGCAATTGACAATGCTGTAAGCTCAGTCCAAAAGGGATATGACACAACTACTGACCCTAAGGCTGAATCAGATGTTTACTGCCAGTTTGAACACAGCAGGGCATTCTGTAGATCTCCACAACCCTTAACTGTTCGTGGTATGGGGCTTTAAAATGAAATCTTTGGCAGGGCGCAGAGGCTCACACCTGTAATCCCAGCACTTTGGAAGGCAGAGGCTGGCGGATCACCTGAGGTCAGGAGTTTGAGACCAACCTGACCAACATGGAGAAACCCCGTCTCTATTAAAAAAATAAAAAATTAGCTGGGCGTGGTGGCCCATGCCTGTAATCCCAGCTACTAGGGAGGCTGAGGCTGAAGAATCGCTTGAACCTGGGAGGCAGAGGTTGCGATGAGCCGAGATTGTGCCATTGCACTCCATCCTGGGCAACAAGAGTGAAACTCCGTCTTAAAATAAATAAATAAATAAAATAAAATGAAATCTTCCTATAAACTAATGTTTCCAATAGGTTATCTTACACAGCTTACCTTAATAATTTTTTTATCTTGGTTTCCAAGATGGAAGTTATTGCAAAGAAAATTTTATATTACGGGCCAAGACTGCCAACGCTTTTCGGATGCTGAATGTTCCTTATAAAACATATCTTGCCGTGAGTGGTGGCTCATGCCTGTAATTCCAGCACTTTGAGAGGCCAAGGCAGACGTATCACGAAGTCAGGAGTTTGAGACCAGTCTGGTCAACTTAGTGAAACCCCATCTCCACTAAAAACACAAAAAATTGGCCGGGCGTGGTGGTGCGTGCCTGTAATCCCAGCTACTTGGAGGCTGAGGCGGAGAATCGTGTGAACCCAGGAGGCAGAGGTTGCAGTGAGCCGAGATCACGTCATTGCAGTCCAGCCTGGGTGAAAGTGCAAGCCTCGGTCTCAAAAAAACAAACCAAAAAATGTCTTAATATGTTTGCATCCTTTGGTAAAATTAATTTTGGAAAGCTAACATCTTTTGGTAGAGTTGTTTTTACAGGAATAGCTACCTTTGAGGATTATCTTTACTCTGTGTTATGGAGGAGGAGGCTGGGAATCAAGGAAGTGATGATTCTGTTGGAAAAGCCTACGAAAGGATGACAGTATCACATTTTACTCAGTGAGTTCAATTAACTTCACTATAAATTCAATTGCGGGGGCAAAAATGAATGATACCACTCTTATGTGCTAGGTAATGCACTAAGCATATTATACCCTGTATTTCGTCTAATCCTCTCAGCAATGCCGCATATTATCGTCTTCATTTTACATGAGGAAACTGAGGTTCAGAGAGGCTAAGCAACTCACTGCAGGTCACACACCTATTAAACGGCCAGGAATAAACAGTAACTCAGACACTGACCTGTCTTTGGTTTCTTTTTAAACAAAACATACAATCTATTTCTCGGAGGTTTTGTTCAGCTGTCCTAATCTATGACTCTACATTCCTTCTGGTGCTAAATTGCTCAAGTTGCTTCTTGTACTAAGTGTGACCTGATTCCTTAAGAATTTTATTTAATGAGAACCTCTGAGCTAGAAACTCTTGCTAGGTATTTTATGCACCTTATCTTCCTTAATCATCACAACAACTCTAAGAGATTGGGTTCTTTCCATTTTATAGATGATGACTGTGTTTTAGAGAGGTTAAAGTTGCTTAAATTTGGTGAGTTAGTGAGGGGTAGTCACGAATGGATTTTTGGTCGCTGCCTCCATCGCCAGGGCAAGCTTTTCCCACGACTCCAGCCCTTCCATTTGTCAGTCCCCAGGCTAGAAAGTCTCCGTGCTTTTAAGTACTGATCAAGTGTTTGTACTATCCTGGGATCTGGCACTTCGGTGAGAAAGCCGTAGCGGCGCCAACTTCGTAACAGCGAGTGGTAAGGAGGATGCGCAACACAGGAGGGAGAAGCCTCTCGCCTGAGCTTAGCACTAACAGAAGTGGCCCCCAGCAGGCTGCTCCGCGAGCACCACCTCTTCCCTCCGACCGAAGAGAACGTGGCGCGCCCCTAAGTAGTCCGAGGTCCCGGCCCAGACGGCAGCGTGAGTCGTGGCGGGTTCCGGACGGGCGCCTCAGGAAACTGGAAGCAACTGGGCAGGGAGCGGAAAGTGGACTGCAGGAGGCGCCCTCGCTGCATCCTCTGGCTACGCCAAACCCGGGCTTCTGGCAACCGCGGCTTACAACGCCCTTCGGGGGTCGCGGCCCCGCCCCCGGAAGTGACGTCTGAGACTACGGCGTCTGGGAGGGACCCTGGCGCTGCCAGGGGGTTTGAGAGTGGCGGCGGCCGTGGAGTTCCTGGCAGGCCCCGCCGCAGCGAGAAACGCCCCGAGCGCACGCCTGGCGTGTAGCGGCCTCAAGACCCGCGCCGCCGCCGCCGCCGCCGCCGCCGCTGCCGCGTGCGGGGGCGGGGAGGGCGGGGCGCGAGGAGCCGCGGCGGCGGGAGATGCGGGCGGCTGCGGGCACCCGGCGGGCACCCGCCGCCTTCTCTGGCTCCGCTGCGGGGGTCTCAGAGGCTGCCGCGCTGTCCTCGAGTTTCTAGCGTGAGGAGGAGGCTGAGGGCGGAGAGGCGCATCGTGTTCGAGGCGGAGACTGAGGGGGAGCCCCGTGCGCAGCGTCGGTGAGCAGCCGGCCCCGCGCGCCCCCTCGGGATCTAGCGGCCGCAGCCCCACCGGCCGGGAGCGGGAGTTGGGGCCGGGGCCGAGGGGCGCGCGGCACAACAGGAAGTGGTGGCGGGGGCCGGACGCGCGCTCCCCTCGGGTCCGCCCCCGGCCAGCCGGGCACCGCGGCGCGCAGGTGGACGCGGGAGCGCACCGCTCCACTCTTTTCGCCTCCTATTTGGTCCCCCGAGGTCCCGTGGGCGAAAGGTGGCCGCGTTTTTTTTGGCGTGGGTGGGGAGGAGGGGCGCAATTCTGACTTTCTGTAGTGACAGGAAGTTGGAAAATGAAAGTACAGTAATTCAGTGCTTACCAAGGCCTGGCGAGGTTGCACCTCTTTCCCCGGACTTTGATCTGTAGGGCACACGCGGCCGTCGGTGTTTCTTCCTCTCCCCAAGCTCGTTATTCATCCGGTGTCGAGTTGCAGTTCTTTTTCAATTTCGCTCCAGCGGCCCCCCGCCCCACTTTACTTTCTGCCTCGTGCACAGCTGCATCGAGGCTGGTAGCTTCATTCCTGGGAAGATAAATTGGAAACATCTTTCGGGGCGGGATGCTAACTGGCCTCGGAAGGAAGTAAGGGATGTTGACTGAAGTAGTCAAAAGTACATATTTGGCTTTTTCTCTAGCAATTGCTGTTTGAAGTTTGTGGAATTTAAATATTCTGGAGTTTTAACGCCTCATCAGAATGGTTTGCCCATCTCTTTGGTTGACAGATGAGATCATCTCTCCTTTTTTCCCACCCCTCACGGCTTGGAAAACTTGGTTCTTCAATATTTAGTCTTGGCAGCGGTGTTTTCGTTAAAATGTAGTATGATTCAGTATTTTCCCTTCAGGAACACTGTCCTCTTTTATTTTACTTAAACATTAAAACTGCGTAAGTGGAATCTGTTCATTCCTAGTGAAGTAGTCTTAAAGTTTTATTGTAAGAATATCGTAAGAACTATACAGTATCCTACACAAAGAGACTATTTTTTAGGAGCCTGTGTAGTTAAAAACGTCTGGTTACTTTTTGACAACGGTGATTATTTTGATTTCGTAGGCTTCATACGTTTCATAACTTGGTTTTGTTTGATGTAAGCAGCAAGCTAAAGAAAATTTGGGGAGTTTTTAGTTTTTCGGGTCTTAGCTACTGTCTCTGAAAAATAGTTGGGCTCTGGGTCACCACAGCAACTGGATTGTGTGTATTATAAACATGTTTAGGATGGAAAAGGTTTTATTTAATAGAGACTTCTTTTCCTTACTACGTTACTTCAGCATGCCCCCTTCTTTCAGTTTAGCCCAGAGATTGATCTATGTTTGGAGTGTTAAAATAAAATCAATTATGTTTTCAGCCTTTACCCCCTCAAAAATCAGATTCCTTCATTTGGACCAGTTAAGTATTTTCTTCCTTTGTTATAAATTTAAAGTTTTAAAACTGCAGTTGTGGAAAACTCAGGATTCTTGTGAGAACAAAAATGAAGTATTTTCCCTCTTTGTTCGACAGGTAACAAGACTAAAAGGTATTTTGTTTTGTTTTTGTTTGAGACAAGGTCTCAGTCTGCTGGCCAGGCCGGAGTGCAGTGATGTCTCTGCTCACTCCAACCTCCACCTCACAGGCTGAAGCCATCCTCTCAACTCAGCTTCCCGAGTAGTCACGTAAAATATGCCCGGCTAATTTTTGTATTTTTGGTAGAGGCGGGGTTTCAACATGTTGCAGGCTGGCACGAACTCCTGAACTCAAGCTTCCACCTTAGCCTCCCAAAGTGTTGGGATTACAGGCATGAAGCCACCCTGAATTTTTAATAACTGTCTTATGGGCTTTTTTTTTTTTGAGGCATGGTCTTGTCTTGCTCTTTCGCCCAGGCTGGAGTGATTTCAGCTCACTGCAGCCTCTGCCTCCCGGGTTCAAATGATTCTCCTGCCTCAGCCTCCCAAGTAGCTGGGATTATTGGGTTCTACCACCACACCCAGCTGATTTTTGTATTTTTTATTAGAGATGGGGTTCCACCATGTTTGCCAGGCTAGTCCGGAACCCCCGACCTTAAGTGGTCTGCCCTCCTTGGCTTCCCAAAGTGCTGGGATTATAGGTGTAAGCCTCTGTGCTCAGCCAACTCTCTTGTATATCTGATGAAATCATTGAAGATCATAGTTAATACCGCACTTTTTGAAACTAAAATGAAGAGTTTTGACTTCACTACGAAGATGTTTGCCAGCTTTGCAATCAAAAGTCACGATATCATAATTGAGTTAATAAAATACTCCTTTAAAGTACCCACTGAAGATGTCCGTTTTGTATCTTTGTTTTTCTCAAAATTCGTTTCCAGTACTTCAGTCTAAAACCTCAGAGTCATTTTTCTTTTACTGTCCACAGCCTTCTATCTAGACACACTGTAGATGCTAAAGAAGCATCAGCATTTTCCACAATAGCTTGATTCTACCCTGCAGCAGCCAGCAGCTCACCCCCGTTTGACTCAGTAGGTGCTGCCCCACTGATAACCGACAGGGAAGGTGCAAGTTTAACCTGCACCATCTGGGGAACACCTGTATTTTGGGAATCTCCTTGGGTGCTCATTATGGAGACATTTGTTATTTTTGTCTTTTTAGATGTATAGCTGAGGCTTTAAACTTGTAGGGCTCAATTGTTATCTACATGATAGGTATTGAGACCCTAGGATTCAGGTTTTGGAATTTTTTCAAAAACAGATGGAATAATAGGTACCACATTTGTGTAGACTGGAGACTCCCATTCTCTGCCTGTCTTTCCTTTATCATCATTTCACAAATGGATTCATGCTGTACCCCTATAAGTGGTCTTATATGAAGGTGATGTCTGGAAATGTGGAAATTGAGTTCTTTGCATAACATTTACTAGATAGTAGTTTTAACAGGATTAGATTATAAATAATTGTTTAAATGGGAAAACTGTGGTAGAACAGCAACTTGCCATCATTAGGCATTGTCAGAAGAAAGGTCTGTCAGGTAAACTCAGACCTAACAGGATAACCCCTGCCTATCTCCACCATACTTAATGGATATAGTATAAAACCGCACTATTTTAACCCAGCTTAAGTGAGGCTGTGGGGAACTGGGATTTCTAGCGGGCATGGTTATTTAGCATTAAGGTAGCACTTCATATTTGTGGATTATTATTATCTAATATGTAATGCTTTTTTATAATCAATTAGTGATGTGAGTGCTTTTATCCATGGGGGAAGTGGTTTCCCTAATGGACAGTACATGCCTGTGGTGAAAGAGACTTGGGACTCTTGGCCTCAGCTTCTCCATGAACTCTGGGCAGCATCTCTCCCTTTCTATCCTTTGTTATTTTCCCATTGCTACTTTTAGATGACTGTCTCCGTACAACCTGCTTGAGAGTGATCATCGTGAGGATTATTGGAGGACATTTTGAGTGTTTTAGAACAGTTATAGAAACCCAGCTATTTTCCACTACCGTTTCTTATCTCTTCCCTTTTTGGAAGTAGGCATAGTTGACCCTTAAGGATTCCATCTTCTGGGAGTAAAATGTTGTTAGAATTAGTCTTCTCAGACCTAACTATTGTAATGTTTGTTAAGTTTGTCTTTTTTAAACATCTTTATTGAGATATAATTCACATACCATAAAATTCACTTACTTAGGTGTAGTATGCTGTGGGGTTTGTGCAAGCATCACCACAGTCTGTTTAGGATATTTTCATCACCCCCAAAAGAAACCCTGTACCCATATCTATCACTCCCCACTTCTCTTCTCCCCATTTTAGCCCCTAGTCCTAAGTAACCACTGATCTATTTTCTGTGTCTATGGGTTTTCCTATTCTGGACATTTCATATAAGTGGAACCATATATATGTGGTCTTTTGTGGACTGGCTTCTATTAGTCACTTGCATAATGTTTTCATGATTCGTCCTTGTGTGCGTGTTTGTACCTCATTCCTTTCTATGGCTAAATGATCCCCCATTATGAATGTGCCATATTTTATTTATCCATTCATCAGTTGACGGACATTTAGTTTGTTTCTACTCTTTAGACGTTATGAATAATTCTGCTACAAACATTCCTCTGTAAGTTTTTGTATGGACGTACGTTTTCATTTCTTTTGGGTATATACCTAGGAGTAGAATTGTTCGGTCATGTGGTAAACTTGTCCAAAGTGGCTACACCATTTTACATTCCCACCAGCAATGTACGAGGGCTTCAATTTATCTACATCCTTGCCAATATTTGTTATTGTCCTTCTTCTTGATTATAGCCTTCCAAGTTGGCATGAAGTGGTTTCTTATGTGGTTTTGATTTTTAGTTCCCTAATAACTAATGATGTAGAGCATTTTTTTGTGTGATTTCTTCTTTATTGATGTGCCTCCTACCTTCCCCCCACAATTTCAGTCCCTTCCAACTACCCCCAAAAATGAAGGTAGTAAAAGGAAGGGATTGCTGGGGTTGTGAGCCACTTGGGCAGTCAGGGAACTGAAACCAAAACAATCACTGGATATGACAGAGACTGACAATTAAGAAGCTAAAGCAGAATGGGAAAGGTGGACAGAGAAAGGGGAAGAAAGAAAGCAGAGGTACAAGATGCCAACTCCACCATTACCCCTCCTAAGAGAGACTGGAGAGAAAGCCTCAAACATTAAGAAGTGCCAGTCCTGAATAAGGGAGGTGGTGTTTGAGCTTGAAGGAGGAGGAGATCAAAAAGATCAAAAGGGGGGCCACCTCTACCTTTGTAGAATGAGACCCCCCCTCCAGCTCAGGGACAGCAGCTTCGCAGACCGTAGACACTTTGGTCACTGTAGGCAATGTAGAGAAAGAAGTCATGGAGTTCTTGGTAGAGCTGACTGACCCATTGTGTCACTGGTGGGTGGAATTATATTGTTGACAAAGAAAAACAAGGCATCTTCATCTCGGAGATGAATTCACTTCCAGATCAAGAAGTAGAACTGGGGCCGGATGTGGTGGCTCACGCCTGTAATCCTAGCAGTTTGGGAGGCTGAAGTGAGCAGATCACAAGGTCAGGAATTCGACCAACATGGTGAAACCCTGTCTCTAAAAATACGAAAATTAGCCGGGCGAGGTGGCGGGTGCATGTAATCCCAGCTACTCAGGCTGAGGCAAGAGAATCACTTGAACCTGGGAGGCGGAGGTTACAGCGAGCTAAGATTGCGCCACTGCAGTCCAGCCTGGCAACACAGCAAGACCCCATCTCAAAAAAAAAAAAAAGAAAAAAGAAAAAAAAAGAAGAAGTACTGTGAGATCAGAAGGCACCAGGTATTTCTTTTCGTCCAGGTCTCCTATCCGAGCTTTGGGAGCCTTTTCTGCTATCACCGGCGTCCAGTCTTGGTATTTCTTTTGGATCTTCTTGTCCTTGCACTTCTTGAACGGATGCACTTCTTTGTACATGAACTTCATCCTCCTGGGAACTGGGCTGGACTGAACCAGGGTGGACCAGGCTGGGCTGAGGGAACCCAGGGGAGCCAGGATGGAGTGGGCGGGGGGCGGCAGCAATACCTGAGATAGGTTCAGCCAGTGTAGAGCATTTTTTCGTATGTTTATTGGCTATTTGTATATCTTTGGTATGCCTTTTCAAATTCTTTGCTTTTTAAATTTAAGTTGTAGGTGTTCTTCATGTATTTTGGATACAGCTCCTTTGTGATACATGGTTTGAAAATATTCTCCCATTTAGGGGATTGTCTTCTCACTTGATGGCACTATTTACAGCACAACAGTTTTAAATTTTGATGTAGTCCAGTTTATCTGTTTTTGTAGTGTTTTAATGGTATTGATTTAATTTGTTTTCAAACTCTATTCTAACCCATTGAGATCTCAGTGATAGAGAAGGGAAGGTTTTTTGTTTTTGTTTTGTGTGTGTGTGTGTGTGTGAAGTATTCAATCATAGGATTCTTAGGACACACTTACACAGATTTGGCCAGAGTTTCTGCCCTAAAGAATTCTTCCTAATAGAAAGGTGTTTTGAAATTCTATGAGGAAAATACCTTTATGAGAGAGCATTCCTTGCTTCTCCTTTGCCTAAACCAATGGTTATCTACTGGGATGACTTTGACCCCTGGGGGAATATTTGGCGGTATCTGGAGATATTTTTGGTGGTCTCAGTGGGGCAGGGGGTGCTACTGGCATCTAGTGGGTAGAGGCCAGGGATGCTGTTAGACAAACTGCAGTGTACAGGACAGCTTCTCACAACAAAGAATTATCTGGCCCCCGAGACCAATAATGCCAAAATCAAAACACTCAGGCCTCAACATGGAAATCCTGAAACTTAAGATATTAAAAGATTTTTCTTCAATCCATGTCTTGATAATCACATAAATGTCACTAATCAAAGGAGAATTTTGCGGATGGAATCCCTGTGGACAGAGCAGTGACAGAACTTGTAAATTAAATTAAGAGAACACTTTGCTGAATTCAGAATGCTGCCAATTTGTGTGTAAATGACATTTATGGTAATGGAAACCAATTGGAGCAAAAGTAGGTTATTCCCTACCCCTCAGCCCCTGGGCCACCCTGAGATAGACACACACACGTACACACACACACAGGCAAATAAACAAACTGGGTTGATTTAGATAGATGCTGGAATGGTGGTGGTCTGAGAATACAGCAGTGAGATTTTAGGATTAAAATTTATCAACAGTGAATGACAGTCACTAGTGATTGACAATCATTGTCTTTTCCTATAATTTAGGGAACTAGCTTTATCCTCCTTGCAAGTTGCTTATTGCTTAAGGCATTTCTTAAGCAGCGTGGCATGTTTAAGAGTTTGGACTCTGGGTCCAGATTGCCTGGGCTTAGGTCTTTGCTTCACCATTTACTTGGGTGACTTTGGACAAGTTACTTAACCCTCTTATGAATCAGTTTTTTCTCATGTAAAGTGAGGATGCAGTAGTCTCTACCTTATAGAAATGTGGGGATTAAATGAATTAATACATTTAGAGCACTTAAAACAGTGATTGACGTACAGTGTTAAATAGGTACTGGCTGTTAATATTATCACGTATCTATATTCTTTCAGCTCATTGCTATGGACAGTGCTATCACCCTGTGGCAGTTCCTCCTTCAGCTCCTGCAGAAGCCTCAGAACAAGCACATGATCTGTTGGACCTCTAATGATGGGCAGTTTAAGCTTTTACAGGCAGAAGAGGTGGCTCGTCTCTGGGGGATTCGCAAGAACAAGCCTAACATGAATTATGACAAACTCAGCCGAGCCCTCAGATACTATTATGTAAAGGTAGTACACCTCCTGATCTTATACTATACAGAGAACCTCAAGACAAGAACGATTCCTTCTTGTCCGGGCGCGGTGGCTCATGCCTGTAATCCCAGCACTTTGGGAGGCCAAGGAGGGTGGATCACCCAAGGTCAGGAGTTCGAGACCAGCCTGACCAACATGGTGAAACCCTATCTCTACTAAAACTACAAAAAAAAAAAAAAAGAAAAAATTAGCTGGGCTTGGTGGTGGGTAGCTGTAATTCTAGCTGCTCAGGAGGCTAAACCAGGAGACTCATTTGAACCTGGGAGGCAGAGGTTGCAGTAAGCTGATAATTGCACCGTTGCACTCCAGCCTGGGTGACAGAGCAAGACTCCATCTCAAAAAAAAAAAAAAAAAAAAAAAATTCCTTCTTTTCTGTTAAGGTTATAGATACCAACATCCTAGTTGATTTTTATCCAATTTGTTTTGTAGTTTCAGCAGTTTGGAATTAGGATACAAAGGATAAATGTTCTGGCTGTATCTCTACCAAATCTTATTTATTAACTTCCATTACATGTATTTTATTCCTAGTTAGAATTGTCTTTAAAAGAAAAAGTATGTACAGAATTGGAATATGACAAAGGCAGTTTGAGATTCTTGAGGATAAATATGTATTCTCATGTGTGTCATAATTTACTTTAAAAATTGTGATGCCTGGAGTGGTGGCTCATGCCTGTAATGCCAACACTTTGGGAGGCTGAGGCAGGAGGATCGCTTGAGCCCAGGACCTTGTGTTGCCTGGGCAACACAGGAAAACTGTCTCTACAAAAAATAAAACAGCCTGGCGTGGTGGTGTACACCTGTAGTCCCAGTGCTCTGGCGGCTGAGGCAGGAGGATTGCTTAAGCTCAAGTGGTCGAGGTTGCAGTGAGCCATGATCACACCACTGCACTCCAGCCTGAATGATGAGTAACCCTGTCTTGGGGAGAAAAAAGTCATACGTATATATACACACATACACATATGTATATCTACATGTATATTCTTGTTTTGATATTTTAATTTTTAGTTTTAGTTTAACCCAGGGAACACACATTAACACTTTACACCTTAAGTAGTAGCTGTTAATACACAGAGTTGGTTTTTTAGTTAAAATTATACTTTTTGTTTAATATTATTTTGAATTCATTCTTGGGCACTGAGGTAAAATAAATGGCTCCAAAGGATAGAATTAGAATGAGAAGCTGAGATCTCAAGATCTTAATTTTTTTTTTTTTTTTTTTTTTTTAGACGGAGTATCACCCTGTTGCCCAGGCTGGAGTGCAGTGGCCTGATCTCAGCTCACTGCAACCTCTGCCTCTCAGGTTCCCGTGATTCTCCTGCCTCAGCCTCCTGAGTAGCTGGGATTACAGGTGCCCACCACCACACCTGGCTAATTTTTGTATTTTTAGTAGAGATGGGGTTTCACCATATTGTCCAGGCTTGTCTTGAACTGACATCAGGCAATCCACCCTCCTCCTTGGCCTCCCAAAGTGTGAGACAGGGGGCCTGGCTCTTTCACCTTTAAGTAGTTGATCTTATCAGCTTTCCTGTCTGGAGATAAACTGGAATTCCTGAAGGAAGTAAGAACCTTAGCAGATACAATGTTCTAAATTCCTTTTTTGCAGCTGGTTACTGTGGCTGACGCCTGTAATCCCAGCACTTTAGGAGGCTGAGGCTGGAGATGACTTGAACCCGGGAGTCAGAGGTTGCAGTGAGCTGAGATCACGCCACTGCACTCCAGCCTGCGTGACAGAGCGAGACTCTATCTCAAAAAAGAAAAAAAAAAAAGAAAAAACCATAAATACATTCCTTTTTGCTTATTCAGGATGTGTATGGCTTGTACCTTTGGAATTGTTCGAGATTGCAGGTCAGGGAGTTCTAACCTATACAGATACTTGGTTGAGAGTGGTAAGCAATTAAAATCCTTCAGCTTTTATGTAACATGTTAGTTCAGTTTTTAATAAGAAATTTAAGTGTTCTTGCCTTAACTTCTCCATAATAGTAGGGACTGTGTTTCGTATGGCTAGATGAATTTAGATGATTTTGACACTTGTAAGTAAGAGATGTCTACTTCTCAAATGGAGAACCTCATTACGACAGCTTTTTCATGAACTATGGGATATAAGTTTATAAGAAAGGATAAGAATGCTTATTTTTTTTACCTACAGAATATCATCAAAAAAGTGAATGGTCAGAAATTTGTATACAAGTTTGTCTCTTATCCAGAGATTTTGAACATGGATCCAATGACAGTGGGCAGGATTGAAGGTGACTGTGAAACTTTAAACTTCAGTGAAGTCAGCAGCAGTTCCAAAGATGTGGAGAATGGAGGGAAAGAGAAACCACCTCAGCCTGGTGCCAAGACCTCTAGCCGCAATGACTACATACACTCTGGCTTATATTCTTCATTTACTCTCAACTCTTTGAACTCCTCCAGTGTAAAGCTTTTCAAATTGATAAAGACTGAGAATCCAGCTGAGAAACTGGCAGAGAAAAAATCTCAGGAGCCCACACCATCTGTCATCAAATTTGTCACGACACCTTCCAAAAAGCCACCAGTGGAACCTGTTGCTGCCACCATGTCAACTGGCCCAAGTGTTTCTCCATCTTCAGAAGAAACTATCCAAGCATTGGAGACTTTGGTTTCCCCAAAACTGCCTTCCCTGGAAGCCCCAACCTCTGCATCTAGCATAACAACTGCTTTTGCCACCACACCACCCATTTCGTCCATACCTCCTTCTTTGCAGGAACCTCCCAGAACACCTTCACCACCACTGAGTTCTCACCCAGACATCGACACAGACATTGATTCAGTAGCTTCTCAACCAATGGAACTTCCAGAGAACTTGTCACTGGAGCCTAAAGACCAGGATTCAGTCTTGCCAGAAAAGGACAAAACAAATAATTCATCAAGATCCAAGAAACCCAAAGGGTTAGAACTGGCACCCACCCTTGTGATCACAAGTAGTGATCCAAGCCCACTGGGAATATTGAGCCCATCTCTCCCTACAGCCTCTCTTACACCAGCATTTTTTTCGCAGGTAGCTCTTTTTTTGTGGTATCACGATTGCTTGCATTTATTTGCCCTTTTAAGCAAATACAGAAGTTATGTACTCAAGTTTGCTGTTACTTAGGTTTGTCTTAGAAAGGTTATGTGTGATCATGGAAAGTTACACCATTTCTCATCTTAATTAGGATTGCTAAAATATAAAGTTTGGAGTATTTTCTTGAAAATCTACAAGTAAATAAATACTTTGAATTTTCTATTTCCTTGTAAAGAAAGTGCACATGTTCTGTCTCTCTCAGTCTTATAAAACTCGGTGGTATCTTATAAAACAAACAGTGATAATCTCAAGTTAGAAAACAGTAGGTTCTGAGAACAGCAAGAAAAATGACGGGTGTGATATTGAGTAACAAGTTGGTACAGTTACATTAGCTATTTATTAACTTGCACATCTCAAAGAACATTGTAATAGATTTTCCCCAGACCTCATTATTTAAAAAAAACAACATGTTGGTGACGTGGTTACCCATTATTCCTCTGTACCTGAATTCAGGTTGGTTTTTCTATTTGGGAAAGACTCTATAAATTTTGGCTTAAAAAGAGAGGTTAAGCACCAAAATCTCAGAATTTACCACTAAAGAACTCATCCATGTAATAAAAAACCACTGTACCCCCAAAACCTGTTGAAATAAAATTTTTTTTAAAAAGTAGTTATCATCTTTATCTTTCTTAGCATGTAAAAATAATTTTTGAGTTTTGTCATGATAAAATTTCAGACTTGGAGATATTTGGAGTGGAAGACAGGGCAATATTTGGGTTTTGGGTTATTTGTATGCTATTTCAAGGATAAAACATAATCCTGATAAGTCATTCAGTGACTATTTTTGTGTTGTGTATTGCAGACACCCATCATACTGACTCCAAGCCCCTTGCTCTCCAGTATCCACTTTTGGAGTACACTCAGTCCTGTTGCTCCCCTAAGTCCAGCCAGACTGCAAGGTGCTAATACGCTTTTCCAGGTAATTTTATAAAAGTCTGTCTTCTGTAGTTGGAGCATGTTAAATGAAGAAATAGGCAAAAAGGCAGTCCCGCTGTTCCGTTTAATCATTACAAAACTTCTATTTAATAAATATACTTTTTTTTTTTTTTTTTGAGACGGAGTCCTCACCTTGTCACCCAGGCTAGATAGAGTGCAGTGGCACAATCTCAGCTCACTGCAACCTCCACCTCCCAGGTTCAAGTGATTTTCCTGCCTCAGCCTCCTGAGTAGCTGAGATTATAGATGTACGCCACTGCACCTGGCTAATTTTTGTGTTTTTAGTAGAGACGGGGTTTCACCACATTGGCCATGCTGTTCTCTTAACTCCTGACCTCAGGTGATCCGCCTACCTTGGCCTCCCAAAGTGCTGGGATTATAGACGTGAGCCATCATGCCCGGCCCAATAAATATTCTTTAGATTTATTGTTGAATTTCCAAATGTTAATTTTCTAGCTGGCAAACAGTTTGGATAAATATTCACAGCAAAATTTCATTTTTATTATTTACTATTACATACACTTAAGTTAGACCAAGAATTGTTCAGTACTGTAGGAGATTTAGAGCCCATCCCAATTTTTCGTCACTAGAAATTCTCTATTTAAAAAAAAAAAAAAACGGGGCCAGGCACTGTGTGACTCATGCCTGTAATTTAGCACTTTGGGAGGCTGAGGCAGGAGGATTGCTTGGGCTCAGGAGTTTGAGACCAGCCTGGACAACGTAAGGAGACCTTGTCTGTACTAAAAAAAAAAAAAAAAAAATTAAGTCAGGCATGGCAGCACGTGCCTGTGGCCCCAGCTATCAAGGCTGAGCTGGGAGGACTGCTTGATCCAATACACACACACACACACACACACACACACGGGATTTCTGCACATAAAAGGTTACACACACACACACACACACACACACACACACACGGGATTTCTGCACATAAAAGGTTCCCTCTTTTAATTAAGGATTTTTTTTTTTTAATAGAGAAAGGTCTTGAGAATGGTATATCAAATACTCCCGTTTCTCCCTTACTCAGAATTGATAATTTATCAACATTTTAAATATACATTTTTTAAAAAAATGACTATTATCTCTTCACCCAAGATGTTAGGAAAGTTCTTTCATTACTAATGGGTTTAGCCATTGTTTTGCCCAAAACATCTAAACTTTATAACTTAAAGGCTTTCTTGGAGTCAATTTATTTATTTATTCAGGGTTGACTATCTCTGATTTTCTTATATTTTGTAATTTCTCATTCTTTGAGAATTGAAATGGTAGAGGAAAAGAAAATTAAAAATCTTTCTACTTCTGTTTTTTTTTTTGCAAACATTTAAAATTATTGAATAGAAAAAAAGTTGAGAATTTTTCATATATATTTTTTCATTGCCACTCATGAGCAGATAATTGAGTTATAGGGTCAGCTGAGACCTTAAACAAAGTCATGGTGCCTCTATATCTTCAGACTGGTATCTCCCTATAGAGTTAGCCTTAGAATACTGGATGGGGAACCCTTTTCTAGGATGAGCACCCACGAACTAAGGGTTTATGATTTGCTTCATAATTGAACTATACTCTGGGGTACATACTGTCATTTATCTTTAGTATGTACTGTTATTTACTTGAACTTTCTAAAACCTTCATTTGAGGTTAATTGTAAACCCATGTACCTTAGGATATGAAGGAACGTACAGGTGCTTCTTTGTTTCACTCCATCGAGGTAAGTTGGAGAATGTTAATGTTAGGACATATCATTTTTGTTTTTAGTTTTTGTCATGACATCATATTCTGTAATGATAAACAGCCACTGCCTTTGTCCTGTGAGCCATTGCAGAAGGCTGTTGTGTTTTGCCTCAGGGATATAGTAACAGAAAGTAAAAGTTGGGGTTGAGTAATAGGATCTAATATGTTTTGTTTTCTTTCTCAGTTTCCTTCTGTACTGAACAGTCATGGGCCATTCACTCTGTCTGGGCTGGATGGACCTTCCACCCCTGGCCCCTTTTCCCCAGACCTACAGAAGACATAACCCATGCACTTGTGGAATGAGAGAACTGAGGAACAAAGAAACAGAGAGACATTCAACATGATTGCATTTGAAGTGAGCAATTGATAGTTCTACAATGCTGATAATAGACTATTGTGATTTTTGCTGTTCCCCATTTAAAACATCTTTTTAGGATTCTCTTTGAATAGGACTCAAGTTGAACTATGTATATAAAAATGCCTTAATTGGAGTCCAAACTCCACTTCCCTGTTTTTTCCTTTTCTTTCTCCTTCTTTCAAAATATTTTGAGCTTTGTGCTGAAGACATTTTTGGTGGGGTTTAGTGGCTATGCTTTGCAAGAACAATTAAGAACAAAGTTACTCCTTCTGGCTGTTGGGACTCTTTGGCCAGGAAAAATTATGCTTAGAATCTATTATTTAAAGAAATATTAGTGAAATGAATTGGCATCTTTAGTACTAAGTGTCCTCTGTTGAATAGTTAAAAGTGAGCTGTTCCTAAGCAGTGGAAGAAGAATCATTCCTATTCATACAAAGTAAGATTGGAGCAGTCATACTGGGGAGATTGTTTTGTGTGAACTATAACATGTGTAAGCAACTCCCCAAAGAGGCATCTTGTTGACCTTTATTCAGGGTGGGTCTCTTAGCCGTTTATATGATCCTGTCTGAACCTGTCAACAGGGCATGGAGCTAGTCTATTTCAATGTAGAAAGATTTTTTAGACCTGGGGTTTAGGATACTTTTTGGAACAGCTAGTGAGAATATGGGACCTCACATCTAGCACAGAAATGTTACTTGCCCTCTGGGTGGTATCATTATATGCCCATGAAATACAGCCTGGGAAATGAACACTTTTAGGAGGATGAACTTGGGTTTTGAATATTTGAAACATCTCTGAGTAAAAGATTGAATCAAATAACTTGAAACAACATGTAGGGGTTTTCTCAATTAGAAGATAACTGAGTGAAGGACCCTGTCTTTTTCCTGTTCATTTTACCTCATTTTCTACTATATATTGATCACCTTTCCTTTATGTTTCGGGTTGTTAGAGGTTATAATAGTTTTAAAGATGCAGTTAGGAGGGTAGAATTCAAAGTGAAGCCTCCCCAGTCAGTAGCTAAGTAAAGATGTGCTTATTTCTTTCAACTTTTTTTTTTTAATGGGGAAGAGTAGAGTTCATTTGGGAATGCTTATACATAGGGGTTGGATTGTTCATATTAGTAGTAAAAAATGTAGGCCTTCATCTCTGCATTACCAAATTTGTAAAATATTACTATATGGTAATCAATGCCAGGTACAGATTTGTTGGTTCCCCAAACTGAATTGATATCAATATCATGGTGGTGGAGTCTTTTGAAAAATTTGGCATTAAAGTCCAGGATTAAATTATATGTTGTCACCATCCATCACCACTACTGCCCTCCTCCACCAACCTCTCCCACCGGTTAAACTAGTCTTCTAACCCTGTAGAATCACATGAACTAAATGGAATGAAGGAGTGAGGACTTGAAGGCTCAAACTGACACTGTTACAAACTAGCATCTTTCAGATGCATGGTATTTACTTTCAGTGTGCTTATATATGGTGGAGAGAAGCTCTTGTGTAAGAAGACATCTATGCTAGCTAACTTAGTAGTAGAAAGAACATATTCAATGAGCTGCCTTTATTATCTGTAGTGTTGGAGATTTTTTACTGGTTCATTTGTGGTTATCAGCTGAAGGTTCTGTTCCTGAGATGTGCAATAGTAGTGTTGAAAGGCAGTGTTTAATAGTGATGGGGAACAGACATATTGGACTTTTTTTTTCCCATACTGAATTATTTAGTTTGCATGCCTGTTTGAAATTGGACCTCTCAGCAGCACTTTGGAATAGTTGCATTAGGTTAACATTTTGTGTATTAAATAAGTAAATATAGATGGTTGATTTAACTAGATGTGTTAAATTTTAAAAGCACAAAGGTATTTTATCTTTTTGAGTTAAAGGAGAAAAGCCATTGATTTGTTTTCACAGACGGTATATTTAATAATTAACTGTCTCAGCACAGAGGTACCTTGGAACCAAGGGCACCATTGAAACTCAGTTGAAGCAACTTCCTAGCAAACCATTTTAGTGAGTCTTTTTTGCATAAACCTATAGCTGAAGCCTCTGAGAGGTATGAGGCTGTCACAGATTGGTGATCTGCTGTCTCTTTGAGATCAGCTGATTTGGAGAAGCATGTGTGTGTGTGTCCTTTTTTAAGTCAAAGTTTACGACTTTAGTTCAAGTGTATGAGGCAGACAATTCTGTTCATAGACTACCTCCTTCCTGGAAAAGTGTCAGCTTCATATTCTGTTGAATATCTGAAGAATTCTTATTGTGGCATACCACTTCAGATCAGTTTTCACTGGAGAGACTTGTAATTGGTAGCTGTAGCTGGTATCCATCCCTAGTCACTTTGCCAGGATGAATGCTGTTGGGCACCAATAGCCTAAGTTACAGAAGGGGAGCAGATTGAATGGGGTTTTGAGACATCTTCTCTGGTATCTTAGCTTTCCTTCTGCTCTGGCCCCCGTCCACTCAGTCGTGTGCTAGAAAATGTTTAACAACCAGGATCTCTGGAGTAGGGGAGGGGGAAGCCCTGAATTTGTAGCATTTGCTGATTTCTTTGATATAAATTAATTACCCTGTGGCTGATTTCAAGCTGTCACCTTAGAGTTGAGAAGGGATGTGCACAGTTGGCTCAGAGCCAATGCTGGCAAACCATTGCATTTACTCCATCCAAGAGTGGATTTTCATGTAATTTCTAAAATAATTTTTTCTTATTTATGTAATGATTTTTAAATATACAAAATCAAAATCTCATGTCTGAGTTCAGTGAGTTTTTATTTTTATTTTTCTAGAAATGAGAGCTTTCAGGAATTCTTTAATTAGTTTAATTGTTTAGAGATGGAGTCTTGGTGTGTTACCCAGGGTGGACTCAAACTTCCAGGCTCAAGTGGTCCTCCTGCCTCAGCCTCCCACATAGCCGGGCTATAGGCATGCACCACCACACCTGGCTTAGTAAGCCTTCTTTATTAATGGTTTGTCACAGTACGTTTGTGATGTTACATTGCTCATGGCATACTTTATGTGTTTGAACAAAGGTGGAAATTTCCTTTTTTAAAAAAAATTTATACACAGTCTAGATTTTGAGGACTACGATAAGGAAAAAAAATAGTACAGGCCCTTAAAAGGTCAGCCTTAAGCTGCTTAGAGTTAAAATATGAGTTTAATTTTTTCCCCACATTTTGACAGTTAAAATTTTGATAGGGACAGTAAGCCTGTGAGCCTCTATTATAGGGTACTGGATTTTTTTTAACTGGAAAATTCCTTGAAGATTTACATACTGTATTACAGATTTAAAAAGGCAAGACTGACATCAATAAATCAGGGGTTTGGAATTCTGGAGCTATAACTCCAGGACGTTGATAGTATCACTTCAGTTCCATTCACGCCTTCATCATGTGACATCCAGTCTGACAACATTGTTTCATCCTGATCTCAGACTTTCTATGATTCTCAGGTTCTTAAAGGTTGCTTTATGTTTTTGGTGAATGTAAGCACATTTAGAGTTACTCAGTACCACTTCTCAATACCTCTGAAGCAGTGGTTTGGAAAAGCAGTATTTCAGAAAAGCGCATCTAGCCTTTTTGAACACACACCTTGATCAGTAAAACTTTCCCTACTAAAAATTTATATGGGTATATGTTAAATTATATACCACTGTACCAAAGTAATATGTCCATTATAAAACATACACAAAACTTGAAGGATGGCATAAAAAGTAAATCTTGAGTAGCAGTTACCGTATTTTCTTCCCACACCCCAGTTGGTTGTCTTGTGCATCCCCCAGAAGCACACACTGTACCTAAAGACTGCTGACTCAGGGTATTCTCAGTCTAATCTCCAAAAATATAGGATGTTCCTCTTGTGATATAGGGAAGAATCCTAGAGATTTGGAGTTTTTCAAGAGAGCTTATTGTCAATTTTTGAGATTTTACATTCTTTTTGATAAATTTCCAAATAATAATCCATTACCACCTGTTTTCCATAGCTTCATTCATACTACTGTTGTCAGCCTGTTGTCTCATCTTCATGTTAGGTATGACTGTATTTTTATTTTACTGGTCTGCTTACAAACTTCTTTGGGCCTTATGTTATATTTTACCAACAAATTTAGAATCATTTCAAGTTGCTTTATGTTCAAATATGTAACAAGTTACATTTTCTTGCTGCATTAAGTTTTTGATTTTTGAAATCTGTGATATTACACATCTGAAGGAATACTTTTCTTTATAGGTCTCTTCTGTTTTTAACTCATTGATGGTATATGTTTTATTTACCCATGCCAGGAATCTAGAATCATGCTTAGGTGCCATTCTTAGGTCTGAAAACAAGTTTGGAGACAAAAGCAGGTCTCTTTGCAGAAACCTGAAGCTCTAAATGAATTACCAAACCAATAGGAAAGTTAAAAAGACTACTCATGATATAGTGTGTCATCTGAAGGTATGATGGAATACATTATTTCTAAAATAGTATTGAGAAGTTAATTGTTCAGTCCATAGTATTGTAAGGGAAGTGTGGAGGTCAGCCATAATTGTCTTTCTTCGGCAGGTACTTTGACCAGAGAGTGGGTTCTATGGAAAATATAATTATATTCTTGGTTTGGGATCAACAAATAAATGTTGTTATTGTTTTAATGCTGCTGGCATTGCCTGAAACAAAGTGCCCTGTTATTCCTCTTATGTCATCAGAACTCTGCTTACTGAAGTTGAAGTTTTAATCTTAGAATCTAGAATTCTTGTCGCCGGTGGTGTATTAAAAAAGGAAAATGGTTTGATTTTATTTCTTGTACTTGGTGGAGCGTGTCACTTCAAATCTGAAAGGTGAATTGTTAATGGTAGTATAATTGTTCCATTTGAAGCTGTCAGTTTCTTCAAGTCACTTCTCTGAAAAAAAATTGTGATAGATTGATAGCCTGCCAGAAAATAGCAATTTCTAAGGTGCTACCATTCACATGTAGTCATTGTGATAGATGAAAATCCAGAGTGGTTTGTAGGAAAGGGGAAATACTGGCTCTAAACTTTCTGTAGAAACCAGGAAATTCATGCTGTTGTTGACATAATTTTAAAGGAAACATTTAACAAGAAAATTCATGAGGGATGCAATCAAACATAGTAAATCTCTTGAGTGCTAATCATTTGAGTATAGTCCACATCAGGAAGTTTTATGAGGTTGAAGACTTTACTTTGAAATATTTAACTGGGAGATTAGACCATTTCTTTCCAAGTCATTCTGATGTATTGGCCTAGTAAGTATATGTGTATGAGTGTATGCTGATGTATCGACTGCATGTGTGTGTGTGTGTGTGTGTGTGTGTGTGTGTGTGTGTGTGTGAAAATCTGTTCTCAGAGGGAACATACATTGATGTCTCCTAGTCTATTTTATACTAAAACTAAAAAAATAAAATTGCTGCACTTTGCAGTTGCCACTTTTTAAAGATTAATGCTTTGCACATTTCAGTAGGCCTTAAAAAAGAATTGCTTGCCAACATTTTAGAAATACGCTGCTTACATGCGACATACTCTAAACAGAGTCACTGTAAATTGTTCTCTTAGGTTCATGTATTAGTGAGCAAATAAGGATGTGCTTTCTTAAAATTTCTACATTTATGTTTGCTTTTGTGTAAAATCTTTATTAGTTTGTGTTGTAAGTTTCTCAAAGAGGAGGTTTATACTGGAAGCAGTATTTCTAAAGTACAGAGATTCGACCATGGATTGAATACAGTAGTGAAGGAATTCTGGCATTGTGGCCTAATTTATCCTTTTAAACTGTACGTAATTAGCATTAGCCAAAACCTCAGAGTAGAATGTCTTGGACCGAATGATCTTCTCAACTTTGCCTTGTTTCCCATTCATAGAGGCTCCTTCTGGTTTGGTTTCCCCTCCAAGGATTGTGAGCCATGCTCACTTAGGCCTGGGATCTTCTGGATCGCGTCAGGGAGGAGGTGGGGGTTTCCTGTGGCTGGCCCAGAGTTCTAGCCAGTGGAATCATTCAAGAATGCCTAGATTTCAGGGGTGGGAATGCCATATATTGGTGTTAATCACTCGGCACTTTCTTGGGCACCAATATTAGCACTGTTTCATTTTTAATAACTGGAAGCACTTAATGATTATTTTGTTTAATTTCAACTTAACGGATATTGAGGGTCAGGGAAGTAAGGTTTATTTCTTGTTTATGTTTTCTGGAACCTATAGGGTGTTTGTAGAAGGGATAAATGGCTTACCTAATGAGCCATTCTTCTAGGCTCGCTAAGATATGCTCTTTTGGCTAGGTTATTTTAAAATAATTTGCAAGCTTTTAATATTGTGCTTTGTAGAAATTTACTATTATTAAAAATAATTTGCAATTGATAGATTACACTTAAATTTGTAAAGTACCCAATTTTAAGTTTCTTTTCTGTTTAGTCTTTATTGCTTATTGTCTGTTGTGTAGGGGACACAGTCCTCTCTAAGACATTTCATTGTTTTGTTTTTTGGGGCAGTATTAACCAGTGGCCTTTGTATGTACATTCATTGCTTACATTTATTGTTTATGTGGTAGAGTAGCATTTTTATGAACTTCCCTGTTCAGTATTAGTGAAATTAAGATGCATATATATGTAAAGATAGAAAAGAAATGAATACAATTAATTTTTGATTCCTTGAGGCCTATTTATTCGGTTTTGCCCTGGATCTTTTATAATCACAATCATATCTCTTCATTTTTGCCTTTGAACAGTTTCATTTATCTTTGTGGGCAGGAAAAATTAAATAAGAAACTGAGTCCAGTCATTTTGCTACTGGTTAGCTTTAGTTTGAGGCAAGTAAAAATTTTTGATTAAAATTAGTCTCTTAGAATTATGCCCTTTCTTTACCAAATAATCAGATTGGCTAAAAAATAAGAGTGTATAACTTTGTATTTTGAAGAACAAATTAATAATTTTCCATGAGCCTTACTGGATCTTCTTTTAAGAAGATCTTCCTAAGAGACAACTAGGGATGAGTTTGATTAATGGGAAATAACAGTAAGTTCAATTATTTTAAATTCCATGCACCAAGTGATTTAACCACAGTGGCAGTGACAGTTTGTGGATCATCAAGTATGGACATCACTTAAAAATTAAAAGATGTTTAATAATAAACTCTTAATTTTCATTCAGCCAGTCTGTAATTCAGAAGAAAAGCGTATGTCTGCCATGGGACTATTGCAGTGTGTCTCCATCAGTGTTAACTCAGGAGAGATGTATTATTTTATGTAAATGTCTTAGTTTGGGATATGTGGTAGTAAGAACATGTCAGAGTGCTTTCTTCAAACCTGTCAGCTCAACTGAGAAGACAGTCACTTCATTGTTTATTTTTTCCCTGTTTTATTGAAATCTATATCTCATATCCAGTACCTAACACTTTGTAGAGCTACTTATGTATAATGCAAGTGCACACCTACCCAAAGGAATGGATAACTGTTAAAGTATTATTAATAATTCATCTTAGTTAATTTCAGCATAATTTACATTAAGGAGACCTAAAAAGCACCTTCAAAGTATTAAAAGCACCTTTTTTTTTTCTTTTTCCTTAAAAAAGCAATTAAAATGGTCACTGCTAACATTTATTAAAATTCGTCTTAATTGATGAAGCAGCTGGAGGGAAGCTGCCACATCACCTAGCTAAGTAGTCTGACTTACCTGTTGGGAAGCAAAGGGACACTGCTCTAAGATTGATTAGGATGATCGTAGCTACAGTCTTGAATTCTGTCTGTATGCGACAGAGAAACTTTTATAGAGAGTTTAGATAGGTGAGGGAAAGGATGCGATAGCACTTTGAGGGCTTTATAATAATATGCTGCTCGAAAAAAAAAAATGTGTAGTTGACATTCAGTGCATCTCCAGACATAGTAAGGGGTTGCTCTGACCAATCAGGAGATCATTTTTTCTAACACTTCCCAGGTTTTATGCAAAAATTTTGTTAAATTCTATAATGGTAATATGCATCTTTTAGGAAAGATATACATTTTTAAAAATCTATTTTATGTAAGAACTGACAGAGGAATTTGCTTTGTATAATGCAAGCCGGCTTTACAGAAGCACTGTAGCAAATTTACTACAAGTCTAAAATTATACAGATATGTTGATAGATATATGTGCAACTAGATGTGGACAGCAACTGTATTTTTTTAAATAAATATTTTTAACAAAATGATTTTCTGAATTGATTATTCATTTCCCTTCTCTCAAATTCACTGAGGTGGTCTCTTTACAGTCTCTGTATTATATTTTCATCCATGCTAACTGTGGGTAAGGAAAGAGTTGTTTTCCCAATGGTTATCAGTAAAATCTGGCCTTCAACAATTTGATATTAATCTACATTAAAATGTTTAAAGTCTAGATTCAGATAGGTGGTGAACAGGGGAGATTGTAAAATGATTGTTGACATAAAAGGAATTAAAAGAGAACTGAATAGCTAGAAAAAATATTCACCATGTGAAATCTCTTTTTATTTTACTTGAAATTTATTTACATTCAAAAAGGGTTTTAAAAATTTAATCAGCTAGGTGCGGTGGCTTACACTTGTAATCCCAGCACTTTGGGAGGCCAAGGTGGGTGGATCACCTGAGGTCAGGAGTTTGAGAACAGCCTGACCAACATGGTAAAACCCCATCTCTACTAAAAATACAAAAATTAGCCAGGTGTGGTGGGGTGCGCCTGTATTCCCAGTTACTTGGGAGGCTTAGGCAGAGGAATTGCTTGAATTTGGGAGGCAGAGGTTGCAATGAGCTGAGATCACACTCCACTCCAGTCTGGGCAACAGAGTGAGACCCTGTCTCAAAAAAAAATATTTTTAACCAGAGGGTTTTATCTAGCCCTTGTAAAAAGCAATTTAGAGGCCGGGTGTGGTGACTCATGCCTGTAATCCCAGCATTTTGGAAGGCCAAGGCAGGTGGATCACAAGGTGAGGAGTTCAAGACCAGCCTGGCCAAGATGGTGAAACCCTGTCTCTACTAAAAATTACACAAAAAAAATTAGCCAGGTGCAGTGGCAGGTACCTGTAATCCCAGCTATTCAGGAGGCTGAGGCAGGAGAATCACTTGAACCCGGGAAGCGGACGTTGCAGTGAGCTGAGATTACGCCACTGCACTCCAGCCTGGGCAACAGAGCAAGGCTGTCTCAAAAAAAAAGAAAGCAATTTAGACTTCATTTAGCAAATTAAATTAGGCCTTTTCAGAATTGGGTCAAAATAATATACATAAAGGAAAGTGGGGTTTATAGGTAGCAAAATGACAGCAGAGAGTTGTTTTGTATCTTTAAATGAAAATCACAGGAGGATAGAGTGACCGTGTTCTGGGGCAAGGGGGGCAGTTCACTACCCTAGTGAAATGGGTGAAATGTCACTTTGGATGGTGGGTCAGTCAGCATGTGCATCACAGTAGGTTGCTAACTCATGGGGACTGCTGTGTGTTCCTAACACACTGCTATCAGAGTGTATCACCTGGGACAGTAGCCCCATGAGGCAAAATAAGTTTTGGAAATGTGTTCTTCATGAAATTCAAAATGGATTTTAGAATATCAAAATGCCAAGTCCTTCAGTTAAAAAGCCTGTTAAGTCACCACCGTTTTCTTACCTTTCTGTCTGTTGACACTACTTCTTTTGAGAAACCTACCTGTGGCCAGGCATGGTGGCTCACACCTGTGATCCCAGCACTTTGGGAGGCCGAGGCAGGCAGATCAAAAGGTCAAGAGTTCAATACCACCCTGACCAACGTGGTGAAATCCCATCTCTACTAAAAATACAAAAAATGAGCTGGGTGTGGTGGTGTGTACCTGTAATCCTAGCTACTCAGGAGGCTGAGGGAAGAGAATTGCTTGAACCTAGGAGGCAGAGGTTGCAGTGAGCTGAGATTGAGATCATGCCACTGCACTCTGGCCTGGGCTAGAGGAGTGTCTTTTTTTTGAGACTCTGTCTCAAAAAAAAAAAAAAAAAAAACAAACCTACCTGTTTTGCAAGCACTTTCTGTTTTTATAGGTGCATCTAATGACAAACCAATATCCTAATATTGCGTAATTTTCCAGGGCTGGCATTATCAGGTAGGAGATAATAATGATTTCATATTGATTGTTGCTATAAAAGACTGCACTTGACTACACCCTGTAACTTCAGGGAGTCTATGAAAATGACTTCATTTTATTGAAAAATAAAGCAGGAGCAGGCCAGGCGCAGTAGCTCACACCTGTAATCCCAGCATTTTGGGAGGCTGAGGCAGGTGGCTCACTGGAGGTCAGGAGTTCAAGACTAGCCTGACTAATATGGTGAAACCTGGTCTCTACTAAAAATACAAAATTAGCTGGGCATGCCTGTAATCCCAGCTACTTGGGAGGCTGAGACAGGAGAACTGCTTGAACCCAGGAGGCGGAGGTTGCAGTGAGCCAAGATCATGCCATTGTACTCCAGACTGGGTAATGAGAGTGAAACGTGAAACTCAAAAAAAAAAAAAAAAAAAAAAAAAAAAAAAACAGAGCAAGCTCAAACAGCTGTGCCAGTTAACTGATAAGCGTTGGTGTTAGGAAGTTATTGGAGTATCAGTCCATTGGATGGTTTCCATGTGATTTTTTGTTTTGTTTTGGGGTCAGCCTTGCTGTCACCAGGGTGCAGTGCAGTGGGGCAGTCGTGGCTCCCTGCAACCTTGAACTCCTGGGCTCAAATGATCATCCCACCTTTGCCTCCCAAAGCACTGAGATTATGGGCATGAGCCACCACCATGTGTTTTGAGTGTGTCACCATCATTAACCAAAACTGCCTTCTCTAGTCAAGGTCACCTTACATGTTGCCACATCTGGTGGTTGACATTCGGTGTTCATTGGGCCTCAGCAGCACTGATTACTTACTCCTCCTTCTTGAGATACACTTCATGTGCCTTCCAGGAAATCACATTTTCTCCTGAACTTCCTGTTTCTCTGACTTCTCTCATTTGCTCTGCTGGGACTTGTTCTTTTTCTAAAACTCTAGATGTTGAAGAATCCCAGCGCTCAATATGACCATCTCTACATTCACTCCGTAGCTTGTGTCATTTTAGTCTCATGACTTTAAACACTTTGTGTATGTGACCACAAAATTTGTATCTTCAGCCTCGACTTCTCTTTGAAACTAGACTTCTATATCTAACAGCCTTCTTGACATCCAAGATTGCATCATAAGATGATAATGTCCAAAATAGAACTCTGAATGTCTCCTCATGGTTTTCCAGTGTTAAATGGCTTCATCATGTACCCAATCACTTAGATAGATTCCTTGGTATCATCCTTGATTTTTATTTTTCTCACCCTACACCCAGTCTATCAGCAAATTCTGTCAGTTTGACCTTCAAAATATTGCTTGAATCTAATCACTTTCACCACTTCGTTGCTGTCAGCATTGTCCAAGCCACCATCATTTGCTCAGTCTACTGCAGTGGTACCCAGCTGGTCTTCCCAATTCCACGCTTGCCCCACAGTCCCACAGTCTCTTTTCCATAATAGCCAGAGTGATACTTTACATACGGAAATCAGATCATGTCACTTGCCTGCTCACAACTCTCCCGGTAATCTTTGATCACTCAAAATAAATAAATAAATAAATAAAACCTCTACATGTACCATAGCTTGTATGATCTGGCCTCTTAGCAGCCACTCCCACCTCTTCCTTGTGACTCTTCCTCACTGCAGTTGAGCCACACCAGCCTGCCTGCTGTTCCAATACCGTAAGCATATTCCAGCCTAAGGCTCTTGTACTTGCTGTGCCCCCTGCCTGATAGGATGTTTTCAAGTACTTGGATGGCTTGCTCTCACATATCATTAATTTTCTACACAAATAGGACCTCCTTAGAAAGGCCTTTCAGAGCATCTTTTTTTTTTTTTTTTTTTTGAGACAGAGCCTTGCTCTGTCTCGCAGGCTAGAGTGCAACGGTATGATTTCAGCTCACTGTAACCTCCGCCTCCCGAGTTCAAGCAATTCTCCCATCTCAGCCTCTCCGGTAGCTGAGATTAGAAATTACAGGTGTGCACCACCATGCCTAGCTAAAGTTTATAATTTTAGTAGAGATAGGGTTTTGCAGTGTTGGCCAGGCTGGTCTTGAACTCCTGAACTCAGGTGATCCGCCCACCTCGGCCTCCCACAGTGCTGGGATTACAGGCGATAGCCACCGTGCCTGGCCTAGAGCATCTCGTGGCATCCCCCATTCCTACTCCACTTCCTTGCTATATGTTTCTTTATGGTGCTACATTACCCCTCACCCTCACACTGTGGCATGTTACCTATAGTATTTGTTTGCTGTCTATATGTCTTCACCTGTGGTATAAACCCTGTGAGGCAGGAACTTCTGCCTCAGTCACCACTGGATATCTGTATCTTAGTGCCTTGAACACAGCAGGTGCTTAACAAATCCTTTTGACTGAATAAATGAAATTCACTTGAACTCTATGTCATTGTGTCTTCTTTTAGTGAGTCAGATGTGCTTGATGGGTTAATTTCCATGTCCAAGTAGCAGAGGAAAAGCTGGGAACAGGGTGACTCCACAGGACTCTGAAATGTCAAAATTCTTGAGAGGAAGATCACGAAGAAAGTCCTATTCGCTGTGTAACTGATTTAGAAGTGTAGTATAAGAATCTATCTGCCTTTCCCTTATTCTCATTTTATGGGAATAGTGGCACTCAGCCTGCTATGAGAGGTTCTTTGTTTATTTTTTCTTTTTTTTAAAAAAAATCAGAGTTTCCTTTGTGAGACAGTTTTCTTTCTTCTAAAATATCAGCCATAGTATGAGAGAGACCTGTCTCTGGGGAACATCAGGCCATTTGTTTCTGAGTTTATACAAAAGGATCAATTGTTCTTCATAATGGATAACACATTTAATAAGTTTAAAATATTTTATTTTAGGAAAGGTACTCTTAGATTTGTTTTCATCTTTTTTTCTCTATTAACAAATGAGTCACAATCAATTTAGATATAGCCACTGATTCTTCTTTCTAAATCTGTATAAAAAGGATGTTTTCTTGAAAAACCACAAGAAAAATACAACAGCTTTTTCGTTGCCCAGGTCAGTCAGTCACTACGGTCAGACTGCATTTAAATTAGACTGGCATCTAATACTTTTGAGTATTTACAAACATAATCAAAACTATGCTCCTAGACCAGCAGCTTTCAAAATAAGTTGGATCTACTTGACTTGCAATCAATATGTACCAAACGTATGAATAATTCCTAAGCTGCTTATGAGGAGGTTTTAAAAGTTACTAATATGTATTAAGCAGTTTCTGTGTCAGGCATATTGTGAGTGCTTTATACAAATTCACTTAATTTTTTCAGAATTCCTTTGAGGTAGGGTAGGTACGTTTAGAGATCCCATTTTACATGTGAGAAAGTGAGGTTGGAAGAGCCTCAGTAACCTGCCTAGGGCCACACAGCTAGAAGCTGAGCCAGTGCTTGGGCCAGCTTTCTCTTTCCAGCCAGACTCTCAGCACTCTGCTGTGCTACTGGTGGTCACAGCTGGCTGACTGGACCAGGAAGAACCTTTTAGTGTCAGGTATGTGAACCACAGCACTTGGGACAGGTTACCGAGAACCATGATCACTTAATTTTTAATTTATACATGTACATTTGTATACACATAGAGAAAGTGCAGGCAAAACCATTATACAGTTACTGTAACAGCCATTTGCTACTGCCAGCAGTCTCAGGACTGATCCCTGCCTAAGCTGGCAAGTTTGTGTTCTCCTTGTATCACTACAGGATTTGCTCTGGACAGGAGCTGTAACTCCTTGACAAATACTGCTTCAGTCTACTGCACAGTTTGAATTGTTCAGTAGGCCCAGCTTTTTGTGAAAGAAAAGGCCTTGTCATGGAATAAAGAGTTTTTTCCCTCTATAAAAGATGTAATATTTTTATTAGTTATTTTCAGAAATTCTTAGTGCTATTTCTATACCTTTTATATGCTAGTCAGTAGAGAAAAATGGAACATCCATCTCATTCTCTTGGACGATTTCTGGATCAGTTAGCCTTGATTATTAGCGATGGTATGCTGATAAATGTCTAACAATGGGCTCTCCAGGATCTGTAGCTTTTGCCAGTGTTTATGGTAATACTCCCACCTGGCTGATTTCAAGCTACCAACATGCTGTCACCAAGAGTGGGGCTGGGACAAGGTGCACAGTGCACACCATCACATAGTAATTCCACCACACAGGTACCATGGACATAAATTACCTCAAGAGCATCAAGGTAAAGGAAGTGAGAAGCTTTTAATATTTCCTACCTTTGTTTTAAATGTAATTTATTTAATTATGTTTGTATGATTTAATTTTTAATAATGGCTGCATTTAATAACCAGCTGTCAAAATGAAAATTTTACAATCAGCTTTTCTAAGCTGGTATGAGCTAGCTCAGCATACCACTAAATTAGTGTACCGAAGAGAGCAAGATTCAACTTTTCCTTTTAGTGTTTGAGAATATAGATAAGCTACTGATGTCTGCAGCAGGAATTTAAGGGACTTTGGATTATTAAGTGAAAAGCACATAAATCCTTTAAGCATGCCAGGGAATAATTTGCAGCTTGTTCTGCTTAAAATATATCTCCCTATATCAATGATCATGGAGGTTTACAATTTCAACCTATTTTTACAAACTTCGATGAAGAATGATCTCAAACCCAGAGTATGGCCCATGCATGAGGCGACAAATGGAGTGAAGTGCGTGGCTGTCTCCTTCCTTCCCATCTGGGTATCTGGACAGTTCTTACCAACAGTCTGAACCAGAGAAGAAGGTAACTTGAGAAGCCAGGTAAACTTCTAATGATTTTGACCAGGTACCAAGCCTCAATTTAAACTCCTCTACCCAACCAAGTTTTAGTGGAGAAGACTTGAACAGTGATTGAGAGAGCGCCTGCTTTCCCCCACCCAGCTTTCTGAAACCGTGTGGTCGTGCTGGTTATCAAGAGGCTGAACGTCTTCTCTTGCCTCCTTCACCCAGTTTTACCTCTGGTAGCACTCAGCGTTTTCCATTCCAATTGATCTGTCTTGGGTAGGAACTATAAAAGAAAAACAAACAGGTAGCATGTTTCAGCAGCTCTGATGAGTCGCAGCGATGATTCATTCTGAGAGCTTACCCAGGCTGTTTGTTTCTCTGCCATTCTGTGGCTCTAGAGGGAGCAAAGTGAAAAAGTCAGATCCACTCGTTCTGGCAAACAGTGGAGGCAGTCGCTTGAGACTGCTGCCTAGGGCTTGGGGAATGTCTGTCTCCCATGAATAAGGAAACCATTAAGTGTTATTCATTTAATATTCAGCAAATATTAATTGAATGTAGGTCTGAAATGAAACTCTGCACTGCGTGCCGAGCTGGACAGCAACCAGTACTGCTATCCCAGAAGTGAGGCTGTAGTTAGCGCTATTTCGGGGGCCGCCTTTCCTTCTGGGCCTTTGTGCTGAGTGTTTAGAGGGTGGATATGCTCACCCACTGAGAGTGGATGGTGGATGCCTGTTCCTTTGGTCTTTTTGTGATTTTTTTCCTTTTTATAGAGAGGACAAAGTCTCCGCCTGGGCACCCTCTCTCAAGAGCTGGCTCTGCACACAGCTGATGCAGTCCCTGGGCACTTTGAAAGCAGTAGACATAAGGGCAGGTGAGGGCTCAGGGTTATGAAAATAGCTTTGGGACTCCCCCTGCCTGGGGTCTCTAGAAGGGAGACTATTCTTAGGCGTGTCTCTGCCCTGAAGGAGCCTTTCTTTGCCACTTGGCCTGAAGGACTTCTTTTTTGAAAAAAAGATTTGGACTAGAATCAAAATCCTGAACTGCAAAGAGATGGCCAATTAGGCCGTTGGGCTGAGTTCCAGCCAAGGAGTCGGGCTCTGCCTTTCAGCACCCTGAACAGGCTGGAAAGAGATTCTTGGCTCATGGTTCTGTGGCATGGTGGGATGCAGGAAGCCAAGTTCACAATCCATGCCCCTCTGCTAATGGAGAAACCATGAGTCAGCCAACCCAGCTCTCGCCTATCTTAAGAGTCCAGTGCAGACAATTGTATGGAAAGCAGGAAGAGGGGGAAAGGAAGCTGTAGAAAAATAAACATTTCCTTGCATTTTACTTGGAACAGAGCAGTGTTTCTGGCACATTAAGATCCATAGCATCTCCCCCGTCCTCCCCCTGCTCTGTTTTCCTCCTCTTGTGTAGAAACGGATTCTTTCCTTACCTGATGGGAGTCCAGGATGCATCCTGTGGAAAAACAGGAGCAAGATATAGAAGGTAAAAGCCAAGCAACCAAAGATCACGCCACAGACCAGGAAACTATAGCTGCCCTGAGCCTGGAATATCTGCCAAAGGGGAAAACACAGAGAGACAGACCATTAAAACTTCACGTGGAAGGTGTATCGGAAGAAGCAGCCTTCTCCATCCTTGGCTGGCTTTTCAGTCAGGTTGAGGCCCGTCACACCAAGAGATGGAATCATGGGGAGGAGGGAGGCCTTGGCCTTGTTTCAAGGTTGTATGTCTGGAATGTCTGGAGAAGGCAGAAGTCCTACTCGAAGGCAGGGGCTGGACCTGGTGACCTCCTGCAATCCCTTGTAGCCCTGTGTTCTGGAACCTTCTGACAATCTCTATCATCATTGAAACTCCAGTCATACTAGGTGTTTCTATACCCATAAGCCCTAACCAGAACTTTACAGAGGATATATTGTTTTAACCTTTTATTATGAAAACTTAAAACGTGTCCAAGTCGTATATGGAGCCCCATGAACCCATCACTCAGCTTTAGCAATCAGCACCATTCATCTGTGGCCTTCCACTTCTTCTCTGCACTAGGTTACACCAAAGCAAGTCCCAGACAGCACGTCATTTCAATGAGGAGGGTGTCGTGAGATGTAGCTCTTCCCCTCCCTCCAGCAGGGCAAAAGAAGAGGAAAGGAGAATCTAGTCACGATGAGGGAGATTTGAGAGGCTGAAAGATCTAGATGTGAGGTCCTCTCTGTCAGTTATTAGAAGTGTGACTGACCTACGGCAAGTTGCTAAATTCATCTGAGTTTCCGTATCCTCTGTTGTAAAAAGGGGAATAATATCTACATTATAGTATTCAATAAAAAGTAGATGTTAGGTTTTATTTTTTTCTCCTAGTAAACAGATGAAACATGGGTAGATTTGAAGAGAACTGAAAGAGTTGGCCCTCGGTCAGGGCAGGAGTTGAGCAGGAAGCTGGGCCCTGCTCAGGGCTGCCAGAGGCTGTGAGAGGTGGGGTAGGGAGTGGTGGGTTCTGAACGGATGGAAAAAGAACTCTCACTGCAGTTCCAACCCATCTCAGGCTCTGAAAGCTAAACAGCATTCCCACGGGCCCCCTCTGGCCCCGCTCCCAGACATGGCTTGTGTTTGCTTTGGACTTTTCCATGCATCCGTTCACATCTCCAGATCCCACATATGGAGGCTCTGCTCTCAGGGCTGGCTCAGAAACGGAAACAGGTAACACCGGCATAGGGAGCCCTGCTGGCTCTGCGGGAGACTCAGGAAAGGGACAGCTGGAGTTCAGAAGGCCGCTAGCTGCATCTTCTCACCTGTCAGAGGAGTGCTCCCCAAATGCTCCCCTCACCCCTACAGGTCCCCACATACCGAACCAACCAGCATCTGCAGCACCATCTCGCCAACTCCTGCCCCTGTCACCAGCACTGTGGTTGCACAGCCTGACAAAAAGAGAAGGTTTGGTTTGGTAAAGCAAGTTAAAGAGACAGAAGTCAGAGTTGCAATTCAGGTTGCTGGCCAGGCGCAATGGCGTATGCACTTTGGGAGGTGCATCACAGCACTTTAGGAGTCGGAACCGGGAGGATCTCTTGAGGCCAGGAGTTCAAGACCAGTCTGGGCAACATCACAAGACTTGGTCTCTACAAAAAGTAAAAATTTTAAAAATTAGCTGGGCATGGTGGTGTGCATCTGTAGTCCCAGCTACTTGGGAGGCTAAGGTGGGAGGATCCCTTGAGCCCAGGAGTTGGAGGCTGCAGTGAGCCACAATCGCACCAATGCATTCCAGCCTGGGTGAGAGTGAGACCCTTTCAAAAAAAAAAAAAATCCAGGTTGCTTCTGGAAACCTCTGGAAGATGCAGAAAGGACTACTTTGGATTTCTCAGACATGAGCCTATAACTTTGCTTTGGGAATGCCTAGGTCTTACTGTCATTTTGTCCCTTCCTTGTTCTGAAACCTTCAATTGCTCATCGCTATCTCAGGGTAAATCCCAAATTGCTTAGCTCTGGCCTTCAGAGCTCTTCCCAATCTGACTACTACCTACCTTTCTAGAAAGATTTCCTGATATCCTGAGGCCAGCCCTCTGGTGCAGGCAGGCTGGTGTCTTCGCTGTCCTGGCATTGCACTGACCAGCCACACGCCCTGACGAATATGGCAGCTTGGTGCAGATCTTCAGAGCCCAAGCTTCAGAGTCAGACCTGGGTTCCAAGCCCAGCTTGTCACCTCCTAGCCATGTGACCTTAGACAAGTTCTCTAACTTCTCTAGGCCTTGGTTTCTTTCTCTGTAAAATGAGCATCACACCTCCTTCACAGAGTTACTGTGTGGGTAACTCTGATGTAAGCCATGCCAAGAGCCTGGCATAGGACTGGCACACAGTCAACTCAAAACCAGCCCAACTCTCTGCACAAGCCCTTCAGCACTGCCTTCAGGATGAAGCCCAAGGGCTTCCATGTGGTTTGCAGGGCCCTTTAGACTCTGCCCCTGCTGACGGCTCAGGCATCTCTCCCCGCTCCACCCTCCGTACTCTCACGTCCAGGCTCCAACACACACCTTCACTCCCCACTGAACATTCCTGCTCCTCATCTTTTCTGGTACATTATCATTCATCTTTTTTTTTTTTTTTTTTGAGACAGAGCCTTGCTCTGTCACCCTGGCTGGAGTACAGTGTCTTAGCCTCCCAAGAAGCTGGGATTATAGGCATGCACCACCATGCCTGGCTAATTTTTGTATTTTTAATAGAGATGAAGTTCCGCCATGTTGACTAGGCTGGTTCCCATTTATCTTTTAGGTCCTAGTTTAGACTTCTGTCAGTAATCTTCTTCCCTGGTCCCCATGCCTGGATGGGTTGCTCTTCCTCTGTGCTGTGACATCACCCTGCACCTGCTCTCACCACACTGTCTGTTGACCAGCCAACCCTCCCCACTAGGCTGGAAGCCCAGGAGAGGATGGCTATGCCTTGTCATATAGATCACTGGCATAAACCAGTGTTTAGTAGCACAGCAGCTAACACATAGACACTATTTTTTAAAAAATAAAACGGTTGTCATCATTGTCTACTCTGGACTTCACATTCCTTCTAGCTCTTTCAGTGTCACTTACGTTCAGACTTGTCTCTCTGCCTTTGCTCTCATTCTGCCCTACCCTGCCCAGGAATGCCTTTCCATTTTCCTCTCTGCTTTTCTAGATTCCAGGCCAGCTCACATCCCATCCCCTCTATGAAGGTACTTTTATTTAAATCAACACTGACCACTCACTCCCTTCTCTGAATTCTAGTGGCACCCAACTGTCTGTTCCACTCATGTGTTTAAAAAACTTTGAGGACCACTGGGTTCTGTGCTAGCCACTGAGGATGGTCAGGTGATTACTGAGTCAACAAGACACTGAGTGCCTGTGAGGCAGCTTTGATGCTAAGTCAAGAGCTTTACATTTTTTCTGATGCACATAACAATCCTAAAAGGCAGGTATTTGCATCCCCATTTTACAGATGAGAAAATGGAGGCTCAGAGAGAGGAAGGAAGTGAAACTGCACAAGGTCATAAAGCCAGTAACTCTGGAGGCAGGACTGACAGGTGTGCTGTTGCTTTCACAGCCCATGCTCTTACCCTGGTCCTTTGCTGGGGTCATGTTATTTAGGAGAAGCAGCAGATAACATAGGTACAAAAGTCTTGAGATGGGTCAAACATGAGACGGGCAATGTCAAAGGCACAAAGGGGAGGCACACCTTTCCAGTGGGGATCAGAGAAGCTTTCTGGAGGGGGACACTTCCTTGAGTTGGGTCTGGAAGGAAGAGCAGGCAGATAAAGGGGTGAGATGGAGCATGGTGGACGTTCCAGGTAGAGGGTTCACCACATGCCAAAGTAGGGAGGTGCAGAACAGTTTTTGTGCCATCAGCGCATAGCATGTGATTCCTGGCTAGGATGCAGGCTTAGAGGAGAAGCAGGGAGAGAGAAGGCTGGAGAGAGACGCTCCATAGGTAGATCTGGAGGTTGTGATCAGCTCTGTTTTCTGGGGTTTTTGGGGAACACTTTACACATTTGCATGTCATCCTTGAACAGGGGCCAGGCTAATCATCTCTGTGTTGGTCCAATTTTAAGTACATGTGCTGCTGAAGTAAGCACAGCCCTGTTTTACGGTGTGGAGGGTGGCTTAGTACATGGTCCTCACCTCTGGCTGCACATTAGAATCACCCAGCAGCTCTGGACCAATTGCATCAGACTCAGAGGTGACGCGCAGTCACTGGGTTTTGGTACCAGAGCTCCAGGTGATTTTAACGTTCAGCCAGCTGGGTTAGACGGAGGCAAGACTGAAGACAAGGAGACAAGCCAAGACCCATCAAGGAAGGAATGGAGGTGATTAGAACTTGGGAAAAGCTAGGTACCATTAACTAGTCCAAGCAGGTCAATGAAGATAAAGACCTTAAATTAGGCAGGGACAGTAAGAAATGAAGAGGATGGATTTGAATGATCGTTTGCAGGTAGAATGAATCAATATCACATTTTTTCTTTTCTTTCTTTCTTTCTTTTTTTTTTTTTTTTTTTTTTTTTTTTGAGACAGAGTCTTGCTCTGTCACCCAGGCTGGAGTGCAATCTCGGCTCACTGCAACCTCTGCCTCAAGCAATTCTCCTGCCTCAGCCACCCAAGTAGCTGGGATTACAGGCGCCTGCCACCATGCCAAGCTAATTGTTATATTTTTAGTAGAGACGGGGTTTCACCATGTTGGCCAGGCTGGTCTCAAATTTCTGACTTCAAGTCATCCACCCGCCCCAGCGTTCCAAAGTGCTGGGATTACAGGCGTGAGGCACTGCACCGGGCCTCACTTATCATTACTAAACTCTTAACATTTGTTGAGCACTTAAAACTCTGAGTTATGCTGTGTGACATGTGGTAGCTACCTTATTACTTCATTTACTTCCTTGAGGCTTGGAGACTGATGGGTGAGGGAGGAACCTGAGGGCTCCTGGGCCCTCACCTGTGGGAGCTGGGTGCATGGCTGTCCTGTTGCTAGAACGAGCTGCAGGGAGAAGCTGTGTGTCCTTGGGCATGTCCTGTGGGACCTCTCATGATGTCCTGAGTAGCAGAAAGATGGGAGATGGGAGAGTGATGGGTTGGCTCGATGATGACTGGCTGATCTATTTTCTGCCCTGTTTTCACCATGGCCAGGATCTCTTCAGAGTCGCGATTCAGTGGAATTTATACCAGGTGTGCCCTGATTTGGGGGTGTTTCTCAGATGATGTGTAGTACCCCCACTCAGAAGAGCCAGAAGCCAAAGAAACTCAGATACACTTGATTCTCTCATTCATTCTCTCACGGGAATTGTCTTCTAAATTACAAACATTAAACAGCGCAGAGAATGGTCTCAAGCTCGGAAGGGATCTGGGAGGAAATGAACTGCTAAGAGGGTTATTTTCAGCTACTTTCACTTACTGCTTTAAACTATGCTTTCTTGTTTGAGGTTTTTGCAGTAAGCACATACGACTTACATAATAAAAAAAATTTCCATTTTGAAAAAACAAAAAGTGTGCAGGTTTATTGTAGAAGAGATTTTACTCCTAACGACTGATGGTGATGTTATGTGCCAAAATCATCTGGGGCTTCTCTTTCGATTTCAAGGATCCGGGCTGTGGGTAACTGCTGGGTGCAGCTCTAACTGCCTTGACTCTCCCCATACACCAACTTACCCCATTCCTCTCTAAAGAAATCGCTCATCTTAATGCTGGTTTTCCAGCCTCCAGTGCGTCTCTGGTGATGTTCAAAACATAATTTTTTAAAAATTAACTCATTAAAAAGGAGATCTTTGCTATAGGCCCTAGGGAGGCTAGGGGAAAACGGAGGGAGATTAGTCGAGGGAATTAGAGATTTCTGACATCAAAGAGGCCGCGTCACTCCTGAAACCAGATGCGGAGTCAGTGTTCTGCATCTCCATGTCTAACATCCACCACAGCCCCAAGGCAGGCAGGTACTGTTCCTGAACATTAGGTTACAAAATGCCTTTCCTGTGCCATCACTTCTCCCGTGCATCGTTGCCTCTCTTGGAAGTTGGCATTTCCCGCACATGCATATCGCACAAAATGTCAGCTGCAGGTCAGCAGACGTTACGACGGGGACAAAGCAGATGGAAAAAAGCAGCTTAACTGCTTCTCTGCGGCCCGCAATCCCATCATTACGGGGATCATTTTGAATGGAGGGAGCCCAGCGGGTCAGAACCATCCCCGCTGTGAGCCTGCCCCCGCCAAAGTCAGGAGGGAGGCATTCAATTCTCCGGGGAGCTAGGGCAGCGTTCTCGCTGGGAGATGGTGCTGGCCTAGAAGAGACGGGGTGCAGAGGGAGGCGGCGGCGCCCAGCTAGAGCACGCCTCCTGGCTCGGGCCGGCCCTCACCTTTGTACTGCAGCGAGTCCTCGGTGTAGGCCAGCATGCTGGGGAAGGTGCTGCTGAGAAACAGGCCCAGGCTCGCCGTCCCCACGAACAGGAAGACGACGTTGTAGGAGAAAATAAGCAGCACTAGGAACGTCACCACCACGCCGACCTGTCGCGGCAGAGGTGGAGGCGGTTAGCAATTGCGAAAAGCTGAGCACCGGTGGAGGGAACCGCCAGGAGTCGGCGTCTCCAGACTCGGCGTTTCCTCTCTGGCCCCAGGAGCCCAGCTCTGTGACCCGCGCGCCACCCCGTGGACCGGGCGGGAACCGCAGTGTTCCCGGGACCTTTCTGACATCTAGAAGGAAGCGTGGAAAAGAGACCCCCGCCTAGACATTTTCCAACCTAGACATCTCCCCTAACAGCTACCGTACATGCTGCGTAAGCGTTTGGCGACTGAAGACTGCCTGTCCCCAGGGTCTTATCTGTAACCACGGGAACTCCACCCAAGCCAATTTCATCAGCTCTCTCTGCCCTGCCAGCCCTGGGGGTAGGAGAGTCCCCTATTTCTTTGTGAGAAGCTGCTTCTCTTCTCCTAAAAGCCAGGAGTGCACAGACAGGAAGCCATCAGATAGTGGGGGAGGAGGGGTGGTGGCTGCAGGGTCCCATTCTCTGGGAATCCTAGCCAACCTCCCAGGGAGAGGGTCAGAGGCTGCGTCAATCAGCTTGGTGCCCTCAGATTTGGCTCAGATTCCTATGGGCAGATGCTAACCTATGGCTGAAAACCCAGACGTCTTTCTTTTCTTTTCTTTCCTTTTTTTTTTTTTTTTTTTTTTGACATCGTCTCACTCTGTCGCCCAGGATGGAGTGCAGTGGTGCGATCTCAGCTCACTGCAGCCTCAACCTCCAGGGCTCAAGCGATCTTCCCACCTCAGTCTGAGTAGCCAGGACTACAGGCGTGTGCCACCACATCTGCTAATTTTCTGTATTTTTAGTAGAGACAGGGTTTAGCCATGTTGCCCAGGCTGGTCTTGAACTCCTGGGCTCAAGCAATCCGCCTGCCTCAGCTTCCCAAAGTGTTGGGAATACAGATGTGAGCCACCATGCCAAATCTTTCTAGTTCAGTAAAGGTCTCTGTCACACAGGCATATTTTTGTTAATATAACCATATTTCTAAGTTCTTTACACACGTTTTTATGTCTGCATTGAGTCATTTCTATGCAAGATGTATCTGGGAATCCAGGCAACACAAGATTTGGGGTCAGAAGACCCAGGTGGAAGTCCTGATGATTTTTTTACCAGCTGTGGAACCTGGAAGTAGCTGATTGCTCTGATTCTTAACTTCCTAATCTGCAAAATGGGAATAGTTACAAAAGCCACACTAAAGAGTGATGGTGAAAGAATATAAATGAAGGGGTTCTGTAAACTGCGGTGCTTCAGACAAATACGAGTCCCAGTGTTCCTCTATGGGCTTTTCTTAGATGTCTCAGGAGATAAGGATCCTCTATAGCAGCCTATGGCTTTGAGGTAAAAATCTCCTGGATGAGGAAATTTGTTTCTAAAAAAAGGTAAGCACAGACTATAGAGCAATGCAAGAAATCTCATCCAGCTCCCAATACCTCCAATTCTGGGCATGCAGAAAGGAAAAGGCTTTCAGAGAGTCAGGATCTTGGGAGATTTGCTCCAACTGGAAAATCAAACCAGTGGTCCCCAATCCTTGAGGCCTTGACTCTCCTCTAGCAACTCTTTGGTCTCTGCCACAAGATCTGTTAGGTGGAAGGTGTCAGAGTCCTTACCCAGACAGATTTCCTGCCCTGAGGAGGGATCAGCCACAAAACAGTGGCTGAAGGAGAAAAACGCATTCCCTTCACAATGGAAATGGAAACACAAAAGACTTCTTTCATGCAGTAAATATGAAAGTCATAGCATATCTATGGTTCCAAAGGTCATGTCTTTCTTTCTTTGGCATGGAACACAGTCCCTGAGATCCATTTGTTCTTGCTTCCCCCTCTACTCACTCAGTGTTGGGATGGCCCAGGATTCTGTTCTGGCCCTTCCATATCCAGAGTGCCCTGCTCCATGTTTCACCTGCCTCTACAGCAGGGATGCTTATATCTATCCCTCTAGCCATGAGCTGTGTCCAGGACTGCAGACTTGCACCTAAAGCTGCCCCTTTGATACAGTCAGTCCCTGTATGACTAACCATGTGGCCCAAACAAGACTTTTCACTTCCTTTGCTAATCCTACTCCTGCCCGCATGAAGTGAGAGCATCCCCGTCATGCAGTTGCTCAAATCCTGTGTCTAAGGTCCTTGATTCTTCCTTTCCTTACCTCCCACACCTGGGTCAGCAGCAAGTCCTGCCCGCACCACCTCAAAAAACATGTTAGATCTTTGTATTGCTCCGATCCATCCAGACCACCCCCATCCCAGCCACCTCCCTCTTGCGCCTGAACTACAATAGCAGACAATCCATACTTGACTCTTGCCAGCTACAGTCTGTTCTACACTAGAGTGCACTTTTAAAATGTGATGCAAACTGGGCGTGGTGGCTCATGCCTGTAATCTCAGCACTTTGGGAGGCTGAGACAGGTGGATCACCTGAGATCAGGAATTTTTTGTATATTGACCAGCCTGGTCAACATGGTGAAACCCTGTCTCTACTAAATATACAAAAATTAGCCAGGCATGGTGGCAGGCACCTGTAATCTCAGCTACTCGGGAGGCTGCAGCAGGAGAATCGCTTGAACTCAGGAAGCGGAGGTTGCAGTGAGCCGAGATCACACCATTGCATTCCAGCCTGGGTGACAGAGCAAGACTCTGTCTAAAAAAAAAAAAAAAAAAACCAATGCAATGCAAGTGGCTGGACATAGTGGCTCCTGTCTTTAATTCTAGCACTTTGGTAGGCTGAGGCACAAAGGATCACTTGAGCCCAGGAGTTCGAGACCATCCTGGGCAATATAGCAAGACCCTGTCTCTATAAAAAATAATAAGTTTTAAAAATGCAATGCAAG